>OX411307.1:139168281-139365781 GCA_948150685.1 Rhaphigaster nebulosa
AAAGAAGGTAAGCAGAAAAGCTTTTACAGAGTAACTAATCAAGGTTGATGCATTAATTTTGTGAAAGAAGTCGATTTTTAAAATAAATTTTACTTGATTTTTAATAATTTGTTAATATTAAAAATTTAATTGTTTTAATTTATCTACTACATTATCTTTTTATTTAAATTTTTATTATTCATTCATAACACAGGCCAACAAAAAAAAATTTTTGAAAACTTTTTTAACTTGAATAGTTGATCTTTATAGATTTTTATCTGCTGAATCTAAATCTGGCCTTAGTTTTTTGTATCACCCATAGTTTTCCAGCAATATGCTTTGTATTATATAGTATAAACCCCTATCTAAACCCCTATACGGTATACGGGGGAATTAATGAAACACTATGTTACATCATAAGCATGGTTATAGTCCCTAACCAAGTCGTTAAGCTCGATTTGAGTAAACAGTTTAGGCTCTACATTTTCTGTAAAACATTGGAATTCTTCATCATCTTGTTCATCTAACTCCGATTGCACAGGCCCAACGATGAAAACACTTTTGTACTGAAAATACCTTATTCCTATAGTTTTTAGGGTGCTGAATCCAAATATGATATTAAAAAAGCTGTATCACCCACAATTTCTTCACATTTTATAGTTAAATTTATTAAATTAAGCAATTTTTAAAGAATTGAACAGCTTTAATAGTTAAAATTGTGGGTGATATAGCTTTTTTAATATCATATTTGGATTCAGCACCCAATAAAATTATGGGAATAAGGTATTTTCAGTACCAAAGTTTTTTCATCGTTGGCCTGTGTAATATTGGTTTTAACTATGCCAATTTTTCAAAGCATTTAGAAGACAACTGTATATGATACAAAATAATAATAAAAAAATATGTGATTGCAAACTTTGGATTCAGCATCCTAAAAAACACAAGTCCTGTCTAAATCGTATACACTTAAACAAAATAATTGGTTCCAGACCTATTTAATATATAAGTTCCCTGCATAGATATCATTTCAAGAAAGCTTCCATAACATAAATGAAAGTACAGATGGATAAAATGAAGTGATTACCCCAAAAACTTGTATACTTGTGTGATAATATCAACAAAATAATATTTTCTGAGTGGTACGACATTATTTCCATAGCCCCATAATCTTTAGATTGTCTTTGTTTCTCTGATATGATAATAAAATTTAAGAATTGCCTAGCTTTTAAAATCAGAGTTAACAAGCAATTCCAAATACTGATAATACTCTATGGATGATTAAATATTGAACATATTTTTTAATTTTATAATTAATTAAAATTTATTCATTTTATAATATTTAAATTTTATAACAGGGTTTTGTATACCAGGTAACTAAAATCTCTTTTAACAACACAAGGCTGACCTCAGGGACATCAAGGCTTATTCCCTCAGAACATTTTGTAAATAATCTGTGTTTCATTACCCCTGTACCTCTCAACTTCTTTCTAAAAAAAAAATTCATCATAATTTCTATGTTATGATTTCTTTTAGACCAATAAAACCTCAATCTAAAACCTTCTGGTATCCCAGTGATTGGCACCCATATCACAACAGCATATTTTCCAGCAGTGATAATATGGTAATCTTTAGGTGGAATCATTTAATCATCATTCCTCTTCCTGCTCCATGTTCTTAATTGATGTAACTGAAAAGGTCACCTTTCCTCTACACCTAGTTCATCATAACAGCGCAATCCCAAACATACAGTGTAATAAGCTAATGAAAATGTGTTCTCATGGCCAAAATCCCTTTTTATAACATCGCTGTGACCTATTGTTGGGACAGAATTAAAATATTAAATAAATAATATGATTAAATCTGAATGTATATTTTTGAACTAATAATTTGGACCTTATTTTTGGTAATTAAATGTTCATCTAATATATAATTAAATCTTATTTTGTGTTGTTTTAAGTTTGCTTTTAATCATTAATTTGGCCCGATCTTTCAACTAGTACAACTAATTTAAGTTATATTGAATTAAAATAATACGAAAATGTATAAACCTTCTAAATAAAAACTATATATCAAATATAAAATTTAAGTACATTTATCCTTATCTGATAATAGAGAGATGATTTTGTTATCCTTTCTTAAGTAATTTTTATAATCCTTCCTATCCATTTCATTTTTCATTTTCAAATCACTATAATTTATTCAATTAATAAACATTTTTCTCGCCCAAACTTTCTTTTTCCCTTTTGCAAATGAAAAAAGGAACCAGACAAATTGCCAACATTTTCATATTTTTTAAAACATTGATGAGCGATGAGTACAGGTTAGAAAATCTGATCGGATCCTATTAGGACCGTGAGTGGACCAAGGAATCCTATTGTAGTCCTACAACATAGTCCTACTAAGTTGGACCGTGAATGGGTAGCTTTAGGTATAACTAACAAAGTAACATAAATTTTATATTTGTTTGACGAGTTTTTTATGTTGATATTGAAGGTTATGATCTGATAGCACCACTGAACTCATTTCGTCGTTCCCATGGTAAACTGCACTAAATCACTACTTTTCAGGAGGGGAAAAAAACTGTTACATTCTTCTGTGTATAAGTGGGCCGGCTTCGATTATTTAATATTGTTTTGTAGTTGTGGTATTTCTTTTATCTCATATTTTTCATGTGTAATTATTGTTTTACCTTTATATTAATACGCATATTAGTTACTTTAACATGGAAGTTTCAGACTTTCAGAAGTTTTTCGCAAAAATGAAGCAGCGATTTCAGCTCCTTGTAATGCTGTAACAGATTTGTAACTTTACTACAGGCTGTATCATCCGAAATACTATGGAAAAAAACAAACGAATTTTTCACACTTGTAAGTTTAAAATGGGACTGATGATATGAAATTCGTTTGCCTCAGCTGCATTTATTTTGCAAACATTTTTATTTTCTTGATTTGATGGAACATTCTTCAAATAGGAAGAAGGCTTACCGATGGGCTCCCCCTCTCTCACCCCTTCTGGCAGATTTATTTATGGAAAAATTAGAACAAAAAATTCTTGATCCAAACAATTCTCAATTAGCTCAACATATCATATACTGGTATCGGTATGTGGATAACATTATATGCCTATGATCTGGAATGACAAGACAAATAAATAATTTCTTAGAGGAAATAAACGAAATTCACCCCTCGAATAAATTCACAGTAGAACTGGAAAAAAATAAAACCATAAACTTTTTAGATTTAGAAATCTCAGTAAAAAACAAACATCATGAATTTGAAATTTACCGGAAACCCACCCACACGGATGTCGTTATAAACAATGAAGCTAGGAGACCGATAACACTGCACATAAACTCGCAGCCTTTAATAGTATGATTTAATGTCTTTTGAATGTACCATTAAATGAAAAGAACTATAATAAAGAAATTGAAATAATATATTCCATAGGAGAAAAAAAAACCGGGCACAATAAAACCACTATCAATCACATTTTAAAAAAACATATACAAAAAAATGCAATTAATGATATCTATTCAACAACCCCCGAAGATAGTTTCCCATCCCGAAACATTATGTCTTGATTCCATATTACGGCCCTATATCCACCAAAGTCGGAAATGAATTGAAAAAACTAGGATAAACCCTGCATTTAAAATAGAAAAAACCCTATCCTCATATTTCCCTTCTCCTAAAGATAAAATAAACCCTTTCCAAAAAAGCGGAGTATTCGAGCTAAATTGTAATGATTATGCAGCCAAATCCACGGGAAAAACTGGAAGATCACTAAATCAGAGATTAAAGGAACATATACGTGCATATAATAATAAGACAGAAAATTCTAACTTTACAATTCATTTAAATGAAAAAAACCATAAATTCATCAAATACTCAGGAGTTAAATTAATACATCATGTTGGAAACAGCCTCAAATTAAATATATTTGAAGCACTTGAAATAATAAAATCCTTCAAATTCAATCCAGAGTTTTGCTTAAATGACAAAATAAATATCTGCAATAGTCCAATCTTAAATTTATTCCCATCTATAACAGAAAAAACAATTACTCACCGGCCTTACTGGGAAAACCTTGACACTTAAACCGTTTACCTAAAAACATCCTGTCTATCTCTCGTTCATTGCCAGTACAATGCGAGAAGAAACCAGTACAAACTTTTCTGTTTGATATAATCCATTTAAACCTTGGTGAGTACCAACATGTATTTGATTTCTTGTCTACAGTAAATCGTATTTTTTTAAAAAATACATATAACTTTTATTACATTTGGGATTTTTGTCAGTTGTTACTATTTTATGTTCGAGTGATTGGTGCTCCTTTTGCGTTTTACTCTATTCGGTACAACTACAGAGGAGCGGTGCACTATCAGAAGAGTCTAGAGACTGAAGCGAGTGTCGTCCCACTAGCGACCTCTGGGTCCATTCTTGTTAACTACGTGCCTCCTTTTTCCACACTTTCTTATAAATTTGGTTTTATGCTCACCGCTTAAAGCTGTTTTCTACAAGCAATTTTTCGATTGCTATGAAAATTCGTATTTAGTAGTTTTGGGGGGTGCAAAAAACGAATATGAATTTTGTCTCTCCCTAAAAGAAATATTTTACCCCGCTTTGTTACGTCGCACAAATTTTATTCGGAGTTGCTACACCCATTGTGATTTAATTTTGTTAGATTCTAGTTTGCACCTATTTATGATAGTTAATGGGTAATTTCATGTTTTTTAATTATGAATTTAATCATTTATAATCATAATGGATAATATTAACAGTATTTATTTTTGTAGAAAATTAAATTAATTATTTAAAAAATTCAATTGCGGTAGTAAAGTGGTAATTTTATGGTTTTTAATTATGAACATATTTATTTACCTTATTTTTAGATAATTAAATTAAAAAAGAACTAAATTAATGAAATTAATTATTACAAATGTTTATTAATCATGGCCTTGAATTATGAAGATCATTTAAAAAAAACATAACTTGATTAATTATTATTTAATTGTATAAAAATAAGTGAAATACTTATATTCTTATGTGAAAAAGGGGAAGATGTTAAGTACATTAAAATAAAAAGTAACTTTTTTCTTTAAAAAAACAAACAAACAGTTATATCAAAATAAGAATCAATTTGCAAACTGTGAAACGGCTTTAAGCGGTGAGCATAAAACCAATTTATAAGAAAGTGCTGAAAAAGGAGGCACGTTGTTAACAAGAATGGACCCAGAGATCGCTAGTGAGACGAGACTCGATTCAGTCTCTAGACTCTTCTGATAGTGCGCCGCTCCTCTGTAGTTGTACCCTCTATTCTTTTAAAAATCAATTTAACTATATGTTTGCATTCACCAGCTATTTGGATATTTAATTTAGGATGGTCTATTTTATGCTGAGCGAGTGCCTGTGGCTGGATAAGAGGAGATAACTTTGATTTGAATCCGTATATGAATATGAAATCAATTTTATCCCATTGAATGAATACATGAGCTATATATAATTCAATACATAAGCTCGCTATCTACAGTATATATTTATACCAATTCAATTGATAAACGACTACCTCATTATTCAAGGTGATCTTCTTGGTTAGTTGCCACATAGGAGTAAACATTCAATCAGCAGCCTCGGGTTTGTTGTGGATACTCCACACCTAATCATATGAAAGGATTGGTAATAGAAGAGTAAGATTCAAACTACCGTAATGTATAAAAATTTAAGCATTATGGTGTAAATTTTCACCTTGAATAAGTTATTTGGATAATTTTGGGAATGATTACTGTCTTTCTCTTTTTTCACAGTATCTCTTCTGCAATGTTTCAATAGGTATGTAGATTCTTCTTAGAAAACGGAATAATTTTTTCTTGGAGCTCGAGTGGGCTACAATTATGCCGTCTCTCTTCAGATGCTTTGTATGGTTTGAAGGTACTTATTACACATAGAATTTCATCTGAAGTAAAGACCTTGGAAGCACAATTTATTATTCCTTTGTATATCTGTAAGGTCTCTTTTGATACGTGACTCTTCATACTCAATACCATATTGAAGAAAGTAAGTAGATGCTTATCTTAAGTATTCCTATTGATCTTTTTTCGTATATCCCATAAAGCGAATTGAACCAGGGGCATTTATACGGTTTTTTAAACTGATCTTGTAAAATCAGGGCGCTGCGGTCAGTCCCCCTATCTCTTCGCGGAATTCTCCCTAAATCTTTTATCCTTAATTCCTTCATGAAATAAAAAATTGAAAAGCTTTAGAACTTGGTAATAATTAGCTATAGTAATAATAATTATAGGAATCAGATTGTCCGTTTTTTAACTATTATTATTATATATAGCAAAACATAATTATATATTTTATACCATTATTAATTATAGTCAATCAACTACAAAGTCCGGCAGTGAAACGGGATTATTCAAAAATTTAATTATTTATTAAAGAATTAATTTTGTATTAGTTTTTCATGTATAAATATAAATTACAAGAATAGTCATTTGGCGTACAATACACACAAACAATTTTTTTTTTCTTAACACTACGTTTACGAAATCGAAACCTCCAAAGAAATTTATGCATTCCTGGAAGTTTTGCACGACCTCTCATAGCATATTAACGGATATTGCACTTTTCTCTTCCATGCTTTAAATTTGGCAGCATGGTAGATAAAAGACAAATAACTCTAGTGATAAAAAGTAAATTAATGAAAAATTCAATTGCATGCCAATATAAACAGTGATTGGTTGAAATATAAAATATAGTAATTCTAATTAATGATGAAAAATCTACAATTTGGATAAGTTTTAATGATTTTGGGACTGGAAAATTATGATTGGAATTTGAAAAGGGACAATTGTTAAGAAACATTGTTCACATATGTTAATAAGAATTGAAGTTTGAAAGGTCTATTATACTTCCTTGATTTTTAAATATTTAAAAAATTAAAGATCCCTTAGAAGCATGATTCCTTACACTTAAGCAATAAAAAAGTAGGCAGTCTATAGGTTTGGGAAGACAACATATAACACTTTTGTTCTCGAATTTCGATTGTAACTGAAGGGATCCGATTGGGAAAACAATGCTAAACTAAAGAAGGGAGAAAAATTATTTACTTATACTTAATAATAGCAGGGAGGGGAATAAAATCAGAACTCTCCGGAGGGGACGAACACTTAAAATAACAACGGTGCATAGATACTGTGTTTCTTAGGATTCCTTAGATAGAGACTATAAATTCCTGACCGCTTCTGTAATCACAATCCTCACTAACCGCTTGTTCTTCGACATAATTCTTCCAGTACCGAAAAATCGTCTTATCTGAGTATAGCATTGCATTCTGTTCTCACTCTTTCTCTTGAATAGACCCTATGGGGCCGATAGCTCTGGATCCTGGAACCGTTCACCTCTTTCTGACATTTTTCTTGTTTACAGGATACATCGGTTGTTCTACATAGTTTGTTTTTGATGTTACAATATTGGACCGAAGATATCAAAGAGCATGGTTCTGAGCAGCTTGGATTCGATTCTCACCTGGTTAAAGTTTAATGTTTGTTTTGTTGCGGACCCGCGAAACGAATCGACATTCTCTCCCTGGTTAGTGCCAGCTTCTAGGTAGGCGCCTGGAGTTGGAAAGAAAATTAGAGATCCACTTGCTAGAAAAGTTTTCCTCACCAATATCAGTACCAGTAATCTCTCTTTTCAGTTTGAGACAATGGATCTTTGATTCCTTTTCTTCTTACTACACAAAAATGTGAATTCAATTTAATCTTGATTCGATTTCTTTTCTTTAATATACTCCTTTTTTATACTTCCCGTATCGGGCTCATTAGTACCACCTCGCTCCTTTGAAATTGAAAGCTCCTATTGTTTGTTGATGAAATTAATCAAGCTCTTGAGGTGCTGAGGAGTAGATAGCCCACTTGTTTTTAGTTGGATCCGTTATTATGTTGGTGATTGCTTTAAATGGGGTCTTCTCAAGGGGTATGCATTCGGTCGAAAGTCATTAAGGCCTAAATTGTGCTCCTGGTTCGCCTTGGGACAAAGGAGCTCATCTGCTTTGCATTTCATAGACCGATTCCCGCCTCTGAAGTGGCAGATCTTTATGAGTGTTACGCAGGGATCAGTGACATGTATACAGCCGTTAATCTACGTCTAATAGAGTCGGCCAATTTTTTAATTTATTTTTAGATTGTTGTTTAGGGATTTTTATTTGTTTTTGCATTTAGCTATTTTTTTCTCTTTAAAATGCTCTTTAACATTATGTTTATTCCTTATTTACAGTGTTATATAAATCAAATGGAGTTGTACTATATTTTAGATTATTTAACAATTATTTCGTTTTCGCAGGCTATTTATTAACTTTACTTAGTTATCAAATTAACTGATAAGTGGGGGCATCACACTACATTCGCTAACCACCCTTCTTAAAATAAAATAAAAAAAATTCTATTAATTCTCCTTGAAAACATTTATTTTTCCATAATAAATTATTAACGCAACCTTTGTCTGTAGTGATGGGTGTTGTTGTGAATTGAGTACTGTTTGCGTGTTAGTGTGAATGTTCCTCCAGCCTGGAGAACCTGTGGCTGATTGCATTCTGTTTTTTCTTCTTTTTTTCCCCCCTGATTCCTCAGAACAAAAGAAAAAATGTAATTGGTAAAATTATAAAATCATGATTCCGATGCATACATTACCTTATTATTCCTGTGGTTACTTGAAAGTGGGACAACTATTTATAAATCTGAGGTCATGCTTTCTATGTAGGATCCTTCTAATGATTTGGAGGTGATGGGGCTCCTCGTGATTCGTAGCTATACTAAAAAATTAAAAATACATAAATAATAATAATAAGTGGTGGGAAGAGGAGAGACATGAGGAAGTAGGGGCTGGGGTGGGAGGAAGGATGGGTGGGAGAGGGATTATGGGGGGATGGGTTAGGTGGGGGGAATCCCATTTAAGCGGATTAGAGGATGATATTGATAGGGTTAATTGGGCCCTTTCGACCCTGCCATCTGGCAGGAAGGGGGGATGGAGTGATGGTTCTGAAAAGTTGGTTGAAGGAAGCAGGGAAGTTGTCAAAGAATTTAACGTGTCTTCTTGTGATGTACACTTGTATAGTGTCTAGTTGTAGTTCGTTGTGGATGAGTTTCATGTTTCGTCTTTCGAGTGACATCCTTTTTGTGATCTTCTGTAGGACGCTGTTTTGAGAGACTTCAGGGCTGTGGGGTATATGTAGTGAAGGAGGGGAGACACCGTGCAGTACTGTAGATCTGAGGGTGGCTTTGTAGATAAGGATCTTGAGTCTGAGTGACAGTAAGTGTGATGAATACAGTAAGTGTTGAAGTTGGTGTGCTGTGACTCTAGTGTTCTGTGTTTTATGTGAGCTGTGAATGAGAGATGTTTCAAGTTTCATACCGAGATATGTGAGGTGTCTTTTGTTCTGTAATGTTTGTCCGTTTAGTTTAGGTTTTTCAGTGTTTTCTTGTAAGAGAATATGACGGCGTCGGTTTTTTGCGTGTTGATGTATATGTTTAAGATTTGTAGTTGTTCTGTAATCAAGTCAATTGCTGCTTGCTTAATTGAAGTTGCCGGGTTCTAATATATACAGGGCATTTTTTGTAGTTTGAATAATGTTGTTCTTTGCAGTTACATTTGGGTAAAAATCCGTCCACTAGACTATTGCGGCATTGTTTAGTTAGATGCTCTTCTGAACATTTTAGTCATCTGGGCTTTTTATTACAATTTCTCGCTACGTGGTTATACTCCTGGCATAGATGACATTGGGTATATGTTGCTATTGTATTTTTACCATTATATGACTGCTTTGTTACAATATTTTATTTGATTTAATTTAGGTAGCTTATCTTTGTTTTCTAGGATAACTATGAATAGTGGAAATTTAACTTCCCCACTTTCAGTTTTTTTTATCTTCTGGTAAATTTTATAAATTTCTAAATCTTGATTTTTTTAAGTCAGAAAGAATTTCTTCTGTTGGGAAATCAGGGGACATCCCTCTTAGAAACACTTTCGGTTTTACCATGTGTTTTGGAGTATGGGAATTTATTTTTAATGTTTTTAATTCTAACAGAATATTTTGAAAATCCTCTTCATCATACACGTAAAAGATTGATTTATTTCTGCAGTATTTTATATTTATTTCTTTTATTTTAGATTTTAATTAATTTAGAATTTCATCATGGCCACGGAACGATGCGTTTACCACTACTGTGGGAAATTTGATTTTGTTTCTTCTTGGTTATCATCTTCCTCTTCCTCATCAGAGAAAATTAAATAACTGTTTTAATAGGAATATTGTACTGAGTCGACTCACCTCGTTTTCTTTTTCGTGAAGATTCAGTAGATGGACCTGCTGAATTCACTGTTGCTAAATTGCCCCAAGGGGCATTTTTCTTAAAATTTTTATTAATGTTTGCTATTTGTCTGTTTTTATTTTGCGTTAACATTAACACTAATGAACAACTTTATCACAATTGGCATAAATAGGTAAATAGTTAGTTAATGTCTTTTCTCGGCGGCTGCTAGCTCAAGACTGAAGTGCATTACTCTATAACAATTCGGCATGTACTATTGGTCACCGAATCTATGCCGCCTCCATTTGGCTCTATCCTGCGCTAAGGCTCACCATTTTCGTACATTGCGTAAGATTCTTGTATCTTCTGCTACAGTCGCCATCCTCCTCACGTCCCGCCTCCCTCTTCTTGTAACATGGATTTTCTCGGTGAGGATCTTCTAGGAAATAAGCATGTCCTCCATTCTTGCCACAGGGCGTGCCCATTGTAGCAGCCCAAGTTTGGCTGCCTTAAGAACATCCGAACTATTTAAGTGGCTGTAAAGTTGTCGATTACATCTCCATACTTCGCCTACTATTTTGGAACCGAAGAGCTTCCGCAGGATTGTGCTCTCAAATACCAGAAGCCTTTTCTCACCAGCCTTTGTTATAACACAGAACTCTAAGCTATATATTAACACTAGTCGAAAGAGTGTTTTACAGAGCATCGATTTGTCTCCTTTGAGAGGAACCTGCTCTGAACGGCTTCTTGAAGACTTTAAGAAGAAGAGAAGAACTCCTCTCAGCAGTATTGATTTTTCTTCTAAGCTCCTGTGGAATTAGTTTCTTGGCTGCCTCTTTTAATGCAAGGAATGCTTCCTTCAGTGCCCCTTTTAGGTCTGTACATGATGTCGAGGCCGTCAGCATAACCTAGAATTTGTTATACAGAGTCCCACCTACCTGACTTCCTGACGTCCTATTGGCTTTTTCTTCTGCAAGGTTGAGGAGTAGGCAGGCTGAACTCCTGATTTATTTGCTTTTAATGATGTAACTGATTTAAAATTAATTGCGTACTATGAAGTGCGCAATTTTATATGAAGACTGACCTTTTTACAAGATGAATGAGCTACCTGAAAAATTCTTCCTGGCTTGATCCAGTTCATTTCTGTCTTCATTATCATATGCTGCCTTTAAGTCTACAAAGAGATGCTGCGTGACCACATTATTCTCTTTGTACCTCTCCAGAATTAGCCTTAGTGAGAATATCTTGTCTAATGTAGACTGTCCCTTTCTGAGGCCTCTGGTAATTCCTGAGTCCTCTCGCTCCATAAGAGGTGAGCCGTGCGTATATATTGTTTGACAGAACTTTATATACTCAGGAGAGAAGGTTTCTTCCTCTGTAGTTCTTACACTCTGTCTTTTATCCATTTTTTTGAACCGGATAAATTACTTGCACATCAATTATATGTACCTTACTCCCTGAGCTACTCCGTATAATGTATAATAGTTATAAATGTCGGACTATCTAGTGCCATGATGTCTACAAAAAATAAATAATTTTTTTGAGGTTGTATTTTGATTATGTTAAATATTTGTAGTATTTCTACCATATTCAGTAATTATACAAGTTTTATGATTAATTTAATTCTAAATTACCTTTTTCTGATTAGGCACCGTCTGAGGCGTAGTTGTTAGGGTTGTTGCTAACGAACCATAGAGACGGGGGTGCAATCCATGAACCCCTGAGGATATTTTTTGAAGAGTTGAGGTCCTTCAATTACAAGAGAGTCCCATCTTGTCTCCTCACAGAAATACCTCTTCTATACCTAGTATTTTAATGCTGAATATTAACTACAATATGGTATGAAACGGCATCGATAAAATAAATAAAAAAATGTAATTAAATGTGTTTTGTTTACGAAGAGAAGAGTACTTATAATACACCATCATTCGTACAATATTAGCTATTTTTAATTATTTTATTTACAAATTTAAAACACTAAGAACGTTAATTGTTAAATTTTTAGAGAATTTATTTAAATATTCAAACATACGGAAGAATTACGCTGAAAAAGTTTTTTAAGATTTTAGTAACAATTAGATTTTTAATATTTTGGAATTTCTATTGTTTTGTAAATGGCTCTCGAATGTTCAAAAAATCAACATTTGATTGAAGCATATTGCTATGTTCCTGGTCTGTTCATTTCCTAGAGTGGAGTACCATATAACTTAATTTAAAGGCTATTCATCAAGCTTTGTGACATTACATGAACTTTAAAAAAAAAAGTTATAACAAGACACACGCAAAATAAAATAGTGAATAATTGCTGGTTTCATATTAATGAAAACAAAGTTTAAACGATTTTAAATTTTATGAAATAATTTTGCTTGGCCGCCTGCCTATATTAATAATTCATCTCTACATCATTAGCATAACATTAACTGGAAACACGGATTTGGCCTTATCGAACAGAGTTAACACATCGAAACTCCACAAAATCACAGCCATGTCCACACATTTCAAATAACTTTTACAAAATACTAACGCTGGAAATATGGTTGACCATAGAATTAATTGTCGGAGAAGTTGGTCGGGGGTTGCGGTTACGGGTACTGTCTCTGTTGTTATCTTGTTTTTCATAGACCCTGACGATGGCCTAATACTTAGGCCAAAATTGCGACACACAATTAAATAAGTTTTCTTATTTGTGTGTTCCTCTTTACAGACTACACCCCCAACCAACTCTTACAAAATACTAACGTCAATGGATATTATCAACTCAAAAAAAAAAATAATAATTATTTATATAAAATACTTAAATATACCAATGGAACGCAGAATAATATTATCGAGAAGCTCAAATTACATAAAAAAACATCAGAAAACTAATCATATTCCGGAAGTTTACTATGGATTTAATAATAATCTACTGAATATAATTAATTTTTATATTATTTTTCATAGTAGAATTATATTATATTACTATAATTTTAGGTAATATATGTGAAGTAATTTCTGTTATCTTTATTCTTTTATTTGATGCTGCTTTTTAATTTCTAATACTCAGGAGGCTTTTAGAATCAGTCGCCACGCCACACAATGGTTTAAAATCGACTTTTTTCGAGGAAAAACTCTGTCAAGCCCTATAAAAAAAGTTATAACAAGACACACGCAAAATAAAATAGTGAATAATTGCTGGTTTCATATCAATGAAAACAAAGTTTAAACGATTTTAAATTTTATGAAATAATTTTGCTTGGCCGCCTGCCTATATTAATAATTCATCTCTACATCATTAGCATAACATTAACTGGAAACACGGATTTGGCCTTATCGAACAGAGTTAACACATCGAAACTCCACAAAATCACAGCCATGTCCACACATTTCAAATAACTTTTACAAAATACTAACGCTGGAAATATGGTTGACCATAGAATTAATTGTCGGAGAAGTTGGTCGGGGGTTGCGGTTACGGGTACTGTCTCTGTTGTTATCTTGTTTTTCATAGACCCTGACGATGGCCTAATACTTAGGCCAAAATTGCGACACACAATTAAATAAGTTTTCTTATTTGTGTGTTCCTCTTTACAGACTACACCCCCAACCAACTCTTACAAAATACTAACGTCAATGGATATTATCAACTCAAAAAAAAAAATAATAATTATTTATATAAAATACTTAAATATACCAATGGAACGCAGAATAATATTATCGAGAAGCTCAAATTACATAAAAAAACATCAGAAAACTAATCATATTCCGGAAGTTTACTATGGATTTAATAATAATCTACTGAATATAATTAATTTTTATATTATTTTTCATAGTAGAATTATATTATATTACTATAATTTTAGGTAATATATGTGAAGTAATTTCTGTTATCTTTATTCTTTTATTTGATGCTGCTTTTTAATTTCTAATACTCAGGAGGCTTTTAGAATCAGTCGCCACGCCACACAATGGTTTAAAATCGACTTTTTTCGAGGAAAAACTCTGTCAAGCCCTATAAAAAAAGTTATAACAAGACACACGCAAAATAAAATAGTGAATAATTGCTGGTTTCATATCAATGAAAACAAAGTTTAAACGATTTTAAATTTTATGAAATAATTTTGCTTGGCCGCCTGCCTATATTAATAATTCATCTCTACATCATTAGCATAACATTAACTGGAAACACGGATTTGGCCTTATCGAACAGAGTTAACACATCGAAACTCCACAAAATCACAGCCATGTCCACACATGTCAAATAACTTTTACAAAATACTAACGCTGGAAATATGGTTGACCATAGAATTAATTGTCGGAGAAGTTGGTCGGGGGTTGCGGTTACGGGTACTGTCTCTGTTGTTATCTTGTTTTTCATAGACCCTGACGATGGCCTAATACTTAGGCCAAAATTGCGACACACAATTAAATAAGTTTTCTTATTTGTGTGTTCCTCTTTACAGACTACACCCCCAACCAACTCTTACAAAATACTAACGTCAATGGATATTATCAACTCAAAAAAAAAAATAATAATTATTTATATAAAATACTTAAATATACCAATGGAACGCAGAATAATATTATCGAGAAGCTAAATTACATAAAAAAACATCAGAAAACTAATCATATTCCGGAAGTTTACTATGGATTTAATAATCTACTGAATATAATTAATTTTTATATTATTTTTCATAGTAGAATTATATTATATTACTATAATTTTAGGTAATATATGTGAAGTAATTTCTGTTATCTTTATTCTTTTATTTGATGCTGCTTTTTAATTTCTAATACTCAGGAGGCTTTTAGAATCAGTCGCCACGCCACACAATGGTTTAAAATCGACTTTTTTCGAGGAAAAACTCTGTCAAGCCCTATCTGTGAACCGCAGAAAAAAAAGTTGATACCATTTTAATCATAATCAAATTTGCATTAATATGTACATTTTCAGAAATGTACAGACATTTTTTTCTCACCAGTATAAACTACCTAAATTAAAGCTATGTTGTGATTTTGCTGGGAGACGGAGGGTTGACAGTTTATTTTTAGTTAAATAATTCAGGTTCTGAATACGACGAATTTCGAGTTTATATTCAAAATAAATTAAAGCTAAAAAAGATTTATTTTGTAACAACTAAGTATTTTTTAATGCCAAAATGATAAATTGAAATATAATACAAAGATTTACTTATTTAAATATTGAATAATAATATACATATATATATATATATATATATATATATATATATATATATATATATATATATATATATATATATATATATATACATACATATATACACATGGTTGATAAATTAATACTGGACGATTTGTATACTAGTCCCCAACTTTTCTCAAACTTTGTGCCAAATCGGACAAGCCGTTTTTGAAACATAGGCGTGTCAAGAAAACTACGTTTGCGCATGCGTATGCGAAAGTAGAGAATGGAATTTGATAAAATTGATATGAAACCATCTAGATACCTACATGCATGATCACTGAAAATTTCATCAAAATCGGATTAACGGTAGTAGATATTATGCCCGTCATATGGATTTGACTGCTTCGGTAGTGACGAAGAAATAAGCAAATAACAATAGTAATTCCATTTTCAAAATTTAATTGTGCATACAGGCAGCTGCGTCTTCTTTCATATTTTATTAGGAATCTTGTTTTATTAAAAAATATAGATTTTAGACCTGCGGTAGGAAGATATGTACTTACAAAAATTTTTTTTTTTCTTTTTGTTTCGTTACAAGAGTAAAAATTAAAATAATTCCGGTTAAATTTATAAAAATTGATAAATAATCGCGAAAAAGAAATTATTTTTCCAATATCTTGAAAAAATAGGTTTTTTTCCCCACTTTCTACAGGTTCGGCGTAGAGATTTGGTTCTTAGTTCTTTCGGATCCTCCATTCCTAATTACTTCACTGATCAAGACATTCTCAGATAATATTCATCGAATCGGAATAAGTAGGCCCTTTTTGACCTTTATCAACTAAGTCCATTTACGAGATGCATAAGCATGGATTGGGCAGTTAAGGTTCTCTGGTTGCCATATAAAACGTTTACCTCTTATACTTTTCAATCGGCAAAGTGCAAAACCGCAGTTGATCTAAGCTTTAAATTATCTGAGTTGTCATTCATAGGACCCTCTCAAACGCACTAGGACTAATTGTAACCGCATGAACATGGGATTTTCCTCCTTCGGGGAACTTGTACTTTGTTTTAGCATCATTTGTAGCCAAACCCATTGTAGGCCCATTGCTTCTAAATCGAGAAAGGTATTTTCCACCGGTAAAATGAACGTATTATATCAACGTGTAACCTAGCGATTGAACCAATCTTCAAAATACCGTTCCTGCCTTATGCCATACTCCATCCGAACAATCAACTAGGAAGTGAACTTACTGCAAGGATTGATAAGCTAGATATTTTTTTTATTTGCATTCTCTTTTCTTTTACTGTCTTATAGAGTTCGAGCGCTTTATGTTCTCTTATGTCCTACACTCTTAAAATAAATAAAAAAAATTATTACAATATACTATATTTGTGAATTTCAAACATTTTAGGTTTTGAATGATATTCCCGCATCCCAAAATCCAAATAACCGCTAGATACTCACGATAATCAAATAGTATCGCAATCAGCCAAGAAGGCTGCCATGAGCCAAAATTAATCGCTTTAATAAATCAAGAACCCGAAAATTCGACAAAACCTCACAACTCATAAATTGTGCCAGCCTTAGCATAGCTTGATATTCAATACAAAACAAAGTTTTACTGAGATTGTGATTAATTAATTAACTTATTTAATAATTTCTTGCCTCCGCCATATATAACCTCAAAGTTCCTCTGAATTGAAATATCCTTGATGGAAGAACAAAGAGATTGATGGAATATATAATTTCTTATGACTTTGATATGTAATCACGTGCTGTATCAAAATGATGTATCCGTACGTTTTTTAAGCTTAACAAAAAATTTATTTATTTTTTATGAGAAGATTCTTAAAATTTTCTTAAACCGTATTACATTAAATTGCACGTACTCAAAAACTTGTTAATTCCAAAGATAGATGATTTATTTTAATCTAAAAATATATTTCCTATTCAAAGTAATATATTTAAATTTTCAGGAACACTTATGAGTTCCGCTAAAGATGTTCAATAAGTATTATTGCAAAATATTTATTTAATTATTTAATTTAATTAATTAATTAATTATTTATTGTATTTAAGCTAAATTATTTATATAATTATATAATTTATAGGAATATAAAAATGATGATATTCCTGTTTTATTAGAGATGACTCCATGATTTTCCAACGAATTGCATTCTGTGTTATTGAGAAAAAAATCTTATATTTCGAGAAAAGTCTTGAAAATCATATGAAAACATATGTTTCCCGTATTATTTTTTTTTAAATCATCACAAACATAAATACTTAGTTATTTCATATTTATTTGAAATTTTAATCTGACCCCAAGGAAGGGTTTGTGCTGAAAGTTCAGTGGAAGAATTTTAGACACGACTTAAAAAAAAAAAAAAATTGAAAATATATTATTTTATATTTTTAAATATTGGTGAGTTGATCCAAGTCCGCATAAAGTATACATTTTATCTTAATAACAAAACAAATTAAATTTTTATTTACTCGAGGTATTGTCATAAAACATATTGGTCATTATTCTTATCTGCTTTCAACAATATTGTTAAAAATGTTTGCGTTTATTAGAACTATCGATTTATTCCAAACGTTTCATCTTAGTCGATTGAATAATTTTGAAAAATGAGGGCTCATATGCATATAAGCGAGCGACAAATCATAATTTTCATTTTTTAAAAGTGAGAACTCGATTAAATGTTTTCAGCCTATTACTTTGCTCTTTCCTTTTTACTTTTATGCTTCTCTTTTTATCTGTTTCCTTTTTATTCGATATAACATATGATTACCATTTCATTTACATTATTCACTATTCCACTATATGTATTTTCTTTTTGCTGGACTGACTTCTATATTATCATGTAGACTATTGTGTTTTTTTTATATATCATGTATACGTATTTTCCTTTGTCACGACCGATGGTGAGGAAGCTTTGGTATTCATGCAGGAAGAGGAAAGAAAATTATTTCCTCAGAATATTTCGAACATTTCCACTGGCGTTTTCCGTTTTAGGCATCAAGTAACAAATTTAGTCAGTCAGTCGTCAAATCCATGATACGGACGTAACACCTACTACCATTGATCCGAATTTTATGAAATTTACAGAGATTGTGCGGGTGAATTTTATCAAATTGCATCCACTACTTTCCTTTACGCATGCAGATACGTATTTTCCTTGGCACAACTATATTTAACCCGCCGCCGGGGGCTATGGCTTCTGTTGGACGGCAATCACACATTTTTATTATCAGGAAAAGGAAAATTCCGTTGACTTTTTGTGGTCAAAATATTCTGTCACTCATCCCTTAGAATAGGAGAGAGGGTTAAATGCCCTTACTTGAGTCGTTCTGTGTTTAACTTTGAATAGAAGAGACAACTTGTGACCTGCCGTCCATAGTACACTTAGCGACTGACGGTGTAACAAACTTTTCATCAAATAAAGAAGTGGAGTTATTTCTTTCACCATTTTAATTAATTATTATAATGTTTAATTTATTATTTATTCAATGTAATTTATTAAATAACCCATGTACCTCTTGATAACATATAAATTTGACTGTGGCTTTTTAATTGTAGGTTGTAATATAAGAAATAGCCTTCCTCCATCAGGTTTGGAATTATGGATGATACACATACATATTTATATACATATATAATATATCAATATATTTTGTTGGAATTAGTAATATATTGTATAAATATTTTGATTCTGCAAAATTAATTTAATGAGTAGAAGAAATAATACATAATTTGTTTGTGAACTAATTTTTTATCTTGTATTAAATAAATAATTATATAGATTTATTATATATTCAGTCTTTTTTATTTTTGAGATTAGAAAATAACATCTATATTACTGATAAATAAAACCATCATTTAACATCGTTGGGAATGTGAAATAGAGCAAAATTTGTATGCCGTCCAAAATACGGTTAGCGCCAGGTGATGTTATAAGAACCTTAGCTCCCTGCGGAGGGTTAAATACGGCTCGTCCGATTTGGCCCAAAATTGGACGGAAGTTGAAGATTAGTGTTAAAATTGTTCAGTATCAATTTTACCAAATTCCTTGTACTAACTTCGCTTATACATGAGCAAACGTAATTTCCTCGACATACTTATATGTCTTATTTTAAATAAATAAATTTACTTTATTAAGTTATTATGAAAACTGCGTTTTTAAGTAATTTACAATTCCCGACATTATTCGTGAACCACAATTGATGAATGAGCTGCCATAATTTTTTTTTTTACTTGATCTCGTTGAAATACAATCATAAAATTTGGTATGTGCATTCTTATATCGTTTAAAAGTTTGAACAACTATTTAAAGCTTTCCTGGGCAAATAGTTTTGGAGCCATGAGATTTTCAATAATTCAAAAGGTGTCAAAAACAGTCGATTTTTAGTTGTTTTTTTTTTTTTAAATATTTAACTCAAAAACTAAAAATCCGAAACTTTGAAAGTTCGACTATATTTATGCATAGAACATAAATACTAAGTTTCAGTCATTTTAAAAAACCTTGAGTATAAAATTATTTTTTTATTGGTTAATTTGGTGTGGAATGAACCTATCCCCTATTTTATCTTAGTATATTTATTCTTCTTCTTTCTATCATTCTTGTAATTGTTTTTCTTAGCCCTGATGAGGACACCGAACTAAGGCCGAAACGTCGACGCACATTAAAACAGTATATTACCTTACTCCTTGTTTCATTTCTGATCGCCTCCCAACCATTGTCTGCTTCATTACTTACTATTCTTCCTCGATTTCAGGGAACTTTTAATTTTGGTACTGACTGAAACTTATTGAATATTTAAAGCCTTATTTTACCATATAGCAACACCTAGCTCATTTTCTCATAGGAAGTTAACCCGTTACTTCTCTGCGAAACATTTTTCCACCACCAAGAGTATTCTCAAGCGAGGCGAGTACAACTGAGGAGTTTTCTATCAAAAGTTAATAAATCCACTTTTGGAAAATTATTAGCGGGGCATCTCACGGAGAAAAGGCAAATTTTTGTCTAAAATGAAAATGTTGATGTGTAACACATTTGACAGTGATAAATTTAAGATATAGCTTAAATAATATGATAGCTGAATAATTTTTGGGTGTAGAATATTAGTTCTTCAAAAAAATCTATGTTTTTCAGGAATGGATATATTAAATTTTTACAGAAAACTACTCAACTAACTGGATGAAAATAAAGTATGCTCAGAAATAGGTCATCTTGTTATGACAGTGTTTGTTCATATTATAGACTCATTATTTTGGTAAGAATAATATAAACGCTATATTTGATAATTTGTGCTACTGAAAACGGTAGTAATGTCTACTCAGGCGTCTAATTGGTATTTACTGACAAGATTGATGTTTGATCTCTATGGAGCTAAATAGTTTCAGTTGTGATTACATTATATTATTTAAGCATCTGCCATATTTCATTCTAAACTCGCGCTTAATAGAATGAAGATTTGGAATTTATTCTAATAATAAATTTTTATGGATCCCTTATCCATTATTTCAAACCTTTAGCAAATATGTTACAGTTTTATATTAAGATTTATTAACAAATATGACTCCCTTTTAGTTGCTACTGACACATCCTTCAATTTCAAAAGTATCTTAGAACGAGTGAAAAAACATACAGTTGTTACCGCCCTGAAACCTACAATGTGACCAAAAATCAGTTATGTGATTTTGATTTTATTAGATACAAGATTTTATCTCCTATTTGCTAGTGAAAGCACTAATCTATTAAAAAATCGTAACATGGTATAATTTTATCAATAAGCATACGCAACAGCAACCGCTAGAAATCACCCATGTGACACTTCTAAGACAGTCTTCAGATAAATGGTTTCACTTACCATATTGGAATGTTTAGAATTAGTTTATAAAATTATAATCTATAAAATAGCTTATAAATCAGTTTTTCGTTTGTCCTGTAAAATCTTTAAAAACATTTGACACATTGGAGGTTTCACGGTGACTATAACGATATTCCCCATGCGTTCATCATTAAAATAATTGATTTAACTTTTGTATAAACTAAAAAATAACAATAATTTACTGTTTCTAAAATTCAGGAGAGTTAGAAAAAGTGTAAGTGCGTCATATAGTTGCCAAAAATAAAATTTGAAAAATATATAATAGATTTTATTATATCTTACCAAGCCTCAATGCGTTTATTTCGAACAAGAAATTTATGAATCGTTTTATCCAGATATGTTTCAGTTTTCAGAACATTCGGGGATCATTTTTGTCAAGTGCTACACTTTCTACGAACAGATATCCAAGACCAGAAATTTTAAAAACATAGATGCATGAAGAAAAAAATATTATAGAACCAAAAATGGGTCAAAGAGAAATCGTTCTATACTTCTTATATTCTAAATTCTAAAATCCCACCTAGTTATATCCTGGCTTCCGCTCTTTTTCACACCAAAGGACAGAAATGTTAACATCAAATCCATTGTTTAAGTGGTATTTTCAGGAGCACGTAAAAAGGTTATGAGAAATATGAAAATATGCAATCTCATGAAAAACCTGTCAAGGATTTATTGAGTCTATAAAATCATAATTTTTTATTCATCAGTAGCAGTAGCCGGACGTTAAAAAAGCAATACCTGCTAGATTTTATTTATTATTTTCTTTTTATCATTTAGGAACATAGTAAATGATATTTTTTGATGAAAAGATAGGAAAACGATATGGAAAAAATAGTTTATACAATGAACTTGCGCCGTTTGTTTCCTGTAGTGGGTGTAATCGAGGAAGCCAAAAAATATCCTCCACTTTTAAGTAAAATGCCCATTCCTAAAAAGGTTTTGAACCAAATGCTTTTGCCATACTACCCTGGAAAAGTCATTGATTACAGAATATTTAAATTGGATGGATTGGAGCAGGTTAGATGGATTATATCTGAACGCATACAAATGGTATTAATATAGGAATTCAATTATTTGAATGGGAGAACTTTTTTGTTTTTATTTCAGATTCCATTTAATTCCAATTCCATTTACACAATATTGTTATTAATTTTCCTGATTCCTAATTTTGTTATCGTTTTTTTACATATGGTATTATTTTTATTATTACAATTATTAGTAATTTAAATATGAATTATTATGACTATTATATGACAGCCTTTGGCAATTAAAAAGGACTGTTTGCCATCTTACAAGTGATGTTATTAAGACACTCACGGTAGTGATGACTGCATTCATACGAACAGTCCAACTACGTTTTGATTATTTTATCATTTTTTTCTTTCTTTTTATAAATCTTATGAGTTTCTGCAACTTTCTTTATCGTAAATACTTACTTTTTATTTAAATACATATACATTTTATATTACTTTCTTTTTATTCTTTCTTACTTTATTTGTTTTATATAAAAATTTTCTTCTAAAATATTCATTTTATTTTATTTTTTAATATTATTAAAACGTGTTATGTCGTGGGACGTTTAGCATAAACATATATTCTCCAATGGAAGGGTTACTATCATACCCTAACTAACCAGGGGGGGAAACATTATTTATTCTGTGTTGAACTGAATTCTTACATCGTTTTGTATTTTAATATTATTGAGGGGAAAAAAATGTGTCATTTTAATTAATACATATTTCAATAAGGAAAATAAAATATATCGCTCTTACACTTAATTTTCGTAGCTTATTTCGACCAACCTATTTTTTACTAACCTATAATATTTATATTTGTGTATTTCTGATATTTTATTTGCCTCTATTTAAAAAATTACTTTAACAACATCGAAGGGCAACAGTGATTATGCGGCGCAGGGTTTTAGAGTGGGGTTTCGATAATCCCAGTCTTCTGAAATAAAGGTAATAAAAAATAAATAATAAAAGATATCTTTACTTCTAATAAGTTCACATATGTACAGTAAATAACAACTAATAGCTAAAGATATAGGTACCTCATGGTAATAACTGTCTGAGGGTAGTCTACAAAAATCCAATCTAGGAAAATAAAATTACATCTTATTTTAAAGAATAAATGCTTCTGCAATTATTTACAAAAATCATGAAAAAGTCGAACAAAATATATTTAAATCGACATTCTAGATTAAACATTTATTATTAAAGTTAATAATTGAACTCTTTAACTAATTCATATCTATAGTTCCAGGCTACTCTACAATAGCCAACAAGGCTATTCCAGTTTCTATCATTTAAGTAACTTTTAAACTCTACCTCATCCAATGTATTTGTATTAAAATATTTAATTCTAAATTCAGCAAGAATGGGACAAACTGCTATAAAATGGTAAATATCTTCGTCTCTATTTGTAAGATTAAATAGCGAGCATAATTTATTCTGAATATGAAACCTATACTTATTTAAGAATAACAGTTCACCTCTCACTTTGAATATCAAACTGATATAGTCCAATTTTGTATCAATAATTGTAAATCTGGTTGAAACTTTAGCTGCTAAAAAGATGTTTGATATTGTCTATTCTGTGCTGTTGATTTATAGTTGTTCATCAAAGTAATTTTTATTTTATCGGTAATCTCATTTATAATAAAATTGATATTATCAAAATTACCTAATGAAATGCTGTATGAGCTACACAAACTTTCCCAGTCTTTGTAAAACAATATTTTTCTTTGTATTACTTCATTTACTAATATATTAGGATATCTGTACTGTGGCAGTGAAAGACATTTCTTTATATATTTTAAGTACAACTTTAATGTGTAAAGAAAGGTAGGCAGTATATTTGTTTCTAAATATAAAAAGTAGTTAGGAGTGTTAAGAGGTAGTTTGAATATATTTTTAATGAACAATTTTAATAACAATTCAACCTAATTTTACCACTGACCACCCCAACACTGCGCACCATAGCATACGACAGCTCGGCTCACAGCAATATAAATATTTAATTTTACCCCAAAAGATATATATTTATTCAGTATTAATTAGTTAAAGTAAATTAATGCAGCATTTGCTTTTGGAATCCATTCTTTAAAATGTTTAGTCAAGGACAAATTTGGTGAGACTGTGATTCCCAAATATTTGTAACTGTTAACAGTTTGAATTCTTTCATTATTTAGAAAAAATGTTTCATTCCTAGATACCCTACCACCATTTCTAAAGACCATTACCTGTTGTCAAATTAATTTTCAAATTCTATTTTAAACAATAATCATGCAACGAGTTTATCATAGATTGCAATGATGGCTTATCTGTTGCGAGCAGGACCTAGTCGTCTGCATATGCCAATAAATTAAAAACTGTATTATTCACTTCCATTCTTCCATCAATATAATTTTCTAAATCGTCAATAAATACCGGAAATAGAAGGGGGCTTAACAGACATCCTTGCTTCACGTCCAAGGTTGTTTAAAACTCCTCTGATAGACCATTACTACACACCGAAGCATGTGTTGATGTGTACAAATTTTTAAAAAAAAACCTGAATAACTTAGTAAATTTTAACCAAACTACTAAACTACTAAATAGATTCACGATGTTGTCTACCGTTGAGTAAGATTTCCTAAATCCCGTTTGAAACTCACCCTATACCATATTTTCATTCACCCATTTAGTTAGTCTTAACTGGAGAAGACCAGTAAATTGTTTTCCAACAAAAGGAAATTCCACGATAATTACACACATTTTCTGTACCAGTCTTCTTATAAAGGGGAAAAATAATGGAGGATTTAAAGGATTTTGGCAGGTAGCCCTCTTTAAAGAAGCTGTTGAAAATAGCTAGAATTTGGATTTTGTAATTTTTAGGATTATTCTTGAAATACTCATAGGGTATTCAGTCCGGCCTCGGCACCTTGTTATTCTTTGCGAGATACTCTAATATAATGTTAAAAAAACGAAAACAATTTTTTGGAGGGAGGAATTATTTAACTTATAAGACTGTTAATTTTGTTTATTTAGAGCCTGGTGAAAGGGAGTGTGTGTTTCGAAACGCGTAACAAGTTTTAATAAAAAAATATATTGATTGGAAAACTCAAAATTTGTTATTTATTAAAATATACAAAAATTTTTATTTTACAATAGGAAAAGAATTAAGAATGACAATTAAATAGAATTAATCAAATAAGAAGCTAGATTATTTTTTTTTTTTAAATAAAACATTTTTGACAATTTGAAAAGCTACACGTCGTGTACCTTAGTATATTAATATAGTATATCTAAATTCACTCAAATGCCGCGAAATAAAATATATTTTTTGTTCCTCAGTGCAATCGGTAAATGTAATTGCTGATTTTTGGTAACATCGCCGATTGTTGAGTTATGACGGGTTAAATATTCTGATTATCTATATAACACTATTTCGTCATAACATTTATAGAATTCACTCAATCTAGAAATGATTTAAAAAAAAAAATTAAGTAAGTATATTGAACATAAGATCTTAAACAGTTAGTATGACAAAACTGCTCTAATTTCTGAAAGCCTTACTTCAAAAACGACGGAAATGACTAAAATGTGGATCGTGAATAGGAATGAAATGAGAAAAAATTAATAATTTGAGGAACGAGGATGGAATATTATTTCACATCTAAAATATTCTAATATTTAAACTTACTAAATCCAGTAGGAAACGAGCTTCTTTCACTGAAATTATTAAGGGAATTATTTACATCATTTTCTTTTGAAATATCATACTTAATTAAACCCAGCCAATCTTACCATCCACGCCTATTCCTTTTGCAGAACCTGAATTCATGCAAGAACCAAAGAAGATTATTATTTCTATTGGAATGTAATAGACATACAGAAGAACTACTGGTGGTTCCAAATTATTGGAAGTGGTGTAACGATTTTCGATTTGATTCGAACCAGTAAATCTTAAAATGTTTACACTTAAATTAGATAGATGCTGGCGCAAACGGAAATAAGGCAGGATTTTTTTTTTTTTACTGACTCGAGATATATAGTATAATAATATGCTTGGGCTAATTATTTAAAAGAAGCAGCTATATATTTAATGAAAAATACATTGATCTCTTAGTTACTTCGGAATAGACGCGACAGACCTATATGTAGGTTGTCAAATACAGATAATAAATAATTATTGACTAATTTTACGTCTATATCTTCATGTTCTACACATTCTTCAAATACATTGACAATATGTACGTTTATTTGTTAATCAGGCGAACATTGAATATTAAGCATTCGTGTTTAACTATGTATTAAAGTTTTGCTATGAACACATTTTAACCTTGAAACATTTAACCTGTATTAGATGCCTTGACGAGATCGTTTTTCAGCTTTTATTTTAAGTTTACTCATGAATAAAAATAAAAAAATCTTTTCATATTTATAGCTCAATCAACTCGTCAATAGAATAAGGTTATGTGAAGCTCAAACAGCCTTGCATGTTTTAAGTGGTTGACTTTTTTTTTTTTTTTTTTATTAACCTCACCATCTGATTAGCATAAGCATAGAAACGCTCACGCAAGATTGAGTGATAACCTACTTTATGACTTGTTCTGATTCGCTTGTTTTAATACACCTCAACGTATATTTCCTAAATATTTAACTTGATAAATATCAATAATTTAACAATTACAACCATGGGAAAAGTCATAAACTTAATTATAAATTGGATTATACAATCAAAAATTTTATCTTCTTCTATTATACTTCTTGCCCGAACAATAGCATCCAGTAATATACAGGTGGACTTCATAAAAAATGATAATTTATATTTACCAAAGTTAAAATAAATCCACTTACGGAGTTGTTTTGATTTTAAGGAAATGAAACAAAATACCGTAATAAATAAATATCTAAAACATTTTATTATTAGGAACATTTTAAGCAGTAGCAACAGATTCTGACTTCTTTATATTGCAAATTAAATTTTTTTTAATTTGTTTAAAATTATCTTAAGTGTTACGCCCTTTAGCATTACTTAATACTTTCTCAACGATACCATATTGGATTAATAGCTTGAAATGAATTATTATAAGTACTTCCCCTTAAAAAAAAACATCCGATTTTGGCTTGTTTAAGTTTTTGAGCGCTAAACTGTTTTTTTATGGAAACACTTGTAACAGTAAATATATACTAAATATTCTTATTAATATGAAAAATATTGAAAAACTGAACAAAGTGTTAATTGTTTATTAGCCTTATAACTACTAAAAAAGTAAGTACTAACGGAAGTCACTCGTATAACTTCATATATTTTTAGGCACATTATTGACAGTTGATTTATAAAAAATTATCATTTTCGATTAGATCTACGCACACACACGCGCACGCGCACACGCACACGCACACGCACAAACACACAAACACACACATACACATATAATCGTCACTTCAGAGCACAAGTAGCTTAACTCTTAATTTTATAGTAGAGGTTTTTTTTTTGCTAATTGTTTTTTCACTTCATTATATGAACGTATAAACCAAATTTTTGAGTTTCCAGCTTATCACTAAACTTGGCAGAGCATTTTTGTGAATTAAAAAACTAAGTAATTTAAAAAAAATATTCTTTACAAATAATTTTTTAATATGTTTATTTTTAAAAATATATATCCCTAAACTTGGCTGAAAATTTGAATAATATAACTGAATCATTTGAATAATTGAATAAAAGAACTGTGTCATGTGTGAAATATTGTCAAGTTTAGGGTTAAGTATTGTAGATAGAGGTGGGCTGCTTTTTAAATAAAAAAAGAAAAAGCCAAATTTGAAGATTGGATAGTTCTGCTCTATATACGATCCTCTATAAGATCAATACTTTTTTTAATATTTTTTTTTTTGAGGATCTTTAGGTTCAGTCAATAAATATACAACTATATTTCTATATACAACTGTATTTCTCCAACTTCCGTCCAATTTCCTTGTCCGTCCAACTTTTCTCCAATTTTTCATTTTGTAAAAAAAAAAAAATTCTCTAAAAAGTCTGTTTTTATGTTTTTTCACTTATATTTGTATTACCTAGAAATTAGAGTGGCTTATGAGTTAAGAACAATTTTTTACTTGGTATTGTGCTCTTGAGTTATATTAAAACATCTTTCTGTCTACCTTTATTGCTAAAGCCATTATACAATCATCTCATTTCTAGAATAGAAAAAATAAATAATTAAAAACCTGTACCATTACAACCTATAACGAAAGTTCTCGAGTTCAGTACTTTGGTAACGAAATACTGTTTCTCGAACAACAGCTTTAAAATGAGTTGATGTGGTCAGAATTTGCGCTCAACCGTCAGGTTTTTTTTTTCGATCCCTTGAATCTATCCATATATACAATCCAGTATGAATCCATTCATACCATATATGCAAGATAAACTAAAAAAACATAAAAAATAAAAATAATAAATATCATATGAAAAGAAACAAAAATATACATTACTAGTAAGAATTAATAGATAGAAAATTTAAATAATAGCAAAATAAACAAACAACCAATAAAAAGAAAAAATATGTTAAGTAAAAATAAAATCATCTTGAACACATTCATACCTATATACAATCTGTTGACATCCGCATGATGGTATAGAAGGGTCAATCTAATTAGGGATTGATAAATTATTTACCCCTAATTTATAGAAGTGGCAAATAATTTATCAATCCCTAATTTACAATCTGTCCAGGAGTGAACTCCAACCCAAGCTCTGCCGGCCACATGTGAGTGGCAAAGCCGGGCTCCAGGAGAATGCAGGCGCTGGACAGCTTCTCACCCAGTCGCGTCACTGGTATTGAAAAAAAGTATAGACTGAGCGAGGGCACTAGATCCATAGACGCTCAGGGCATGAGTGGAGAAGCTGCCCATTGCCAGAATTCCAATAGCACATTTACAAAAGGTCTCGAGGCCACCGCAGTTTCAACCTTCGAGGAGGGTTAAAGGGATGGTTGGTGCTGGATAGGGATTGTGCTAAGGGATTAGGATGATGAATAAGGTTCTGATGAAATATGGAGAATTTGTATGGAATTATGTCAAGGACATACGGGATGTTAAGGTCATAGTGTAAGGTCTTGTACGGAGGACTTTAGACTAGAAGGATTGAATACGTTTGATGTTCAAAAGTGTAGTTGTCCCCCACAGTTCTAGTCCGTAGGTCCAAATAGGTTTAAGAATGGTCTTGTAGATTAACAGTTTGTTTTCTATTGAGAGATAAGATTCCATATTAACCTTTTTTCAAGAAGGAAGCCAAGATACCGGACTGTTTCTGAAATGGGAAGTGGTGTGGAATAAAAATGGACTGGCGGACAGGATCTGCGTGTGAATGTGACATGCTTATATTTTGATTCATTGACCTTGATGCGCCAATTTTTGCACCACTGTTCGATCAGGGAGAGATGCCTTTGCAGGTTTAAGGATGCAATTTCAGGATCGAAATGGGATGATATGATAGCGGTATCATCGGCAAATGTTGCAATAAAAGTATCGGGATTTTTAGGAAGGTCAGCGGTAAATAAAATGTAGAGAACTGGACCTAAGACGCTGCCTTGTGGAACCCGAGCTTCGATTGGGTAATAGTTGGAAAATTCAGTACTACATCGAACTCTGGAGGAACGGTTAGAGAGATAGGATCGAAGGATTATGTATAAGGATTGGGGTAATTTGATTTTGAGTTTGAAAAGCATGCTATCGTGCCACACCTGGCCGAAAGCTTGTGCTATTTCCAGAAAGGCGCCAGTGCAATATTGCTTGCTTTCAAGTGCAAAGGATATATGGTCAACAACACGAAACCCTTGTTGAACAGTGGAATGTCCTGAGCGAAATCCAAACTGATATGAAGGGATTTTTTGGGATTCGATTATTGGGAGGATGGGTTTTAGAAGGATTTTTTCAAATATTTTTGGAAGAATCGGGAGCAAGCTCATTGGCCTATAGGATAAGGTATTATTGACAAGTTTACCTGGTTTATGGAAAAGGATAATTGTAAAGTGTTTCCACATCAGAGGAAAGTGGGTCGTGCGAAGGATACAAGTAGTATTGTACAAGTACGTAAGGAGTATAACCGCTTTTGGGGAAGTTGGCGAAGGATCTGGGAAGTGAGGAGATCGCATCCAGGGTATTTTTGGAATTCTAGGTTGTTTATAAGGAATTTGACCTCAGAGGGGTTGACAGCTTTGGGAGATAAAGAGAGAGGAATCGGTGAATAGAGGAATTCCTTGATGGGATTTCAGGATGGGGAATGAACATGTTGGAAAGATGCTTGGCAAATTCCTCTGCTCTGTTCCCATCTGACGGAGCCCAGGATCCATCATCACGTCGAATAGAATGGGAAATAAACAGGTATTTTAGGATTTTTTTGTTACTTTCTAGAGGGAGTTATCGGAAGCAGATAGTGAGGAAAGGTAGGAGTTATAGAATTGTGATCTATAGGAGGAGATGTTCTTTTTAACTAATTTGGAATAGTGGTTGTATAGTTTCTGTTCGTCAGGATGCCTGGTTCTTTGCCAGAGGGTCCTAGAACATAGTTCGGAATGGATAAAGTTTTTAAGGTATTGAGGAAAAGGATTTTTTTAGGCGGTATTTTGGGGAAGGAGGAGGCGAGGATGCATTCCAGACTGCTTGCTGGATCAAGGTGGTGTAGGAATGTACAGCTTCATCAAGGTCTTGAGGAGTTTTTAGGGATACTCTGAGGTCTGTTGAATCTGTTATTATTTGGCGGAAGTTGTTCCAGTTTACTGGACCTCTGATAAATGAGGATGGTGGTGATTTGGATATCGGCGATATGGAAAGAGTTAGGATTAGAGGGCTGTGGTCTGAGGAAAGGTCATCCAGTCGGGAAACTAAATAATTTAGTGGCCCTACACCTTTGTGAATGAAAAAGTCTGGGAGATCGGGATTACGATTGGGATCGGTTGGCCAGTATGGGGAGAGGATGGGAATTAAGCGCAGACAGCAATGTTCGCCCACGAGTATTTGTGGTTCTTGGTCCCCATTGCTGGTGTTTTGCATATAAGTCTTCACCTATAAGGAAATGCTGTCCTAAGGAATTAAGGAAGGAATCTAATTGGGATTCGGAAATAGGAGTTTTAGGTGGGGAATATGCTGCAACAATTGTTATAGGAAAAAGTGATGTTGGAATTTTTACAGCAGTGGGTGGAAATCGTGGACTGGTAGGGAGGATAAGTGATGGGAGAGGGACCGATGGATGATGACAACAGTGCCAGCATGTGCTTTTCCACCGGTGTGGTCAGTTCGATAAGTTTGGTAGTCAGGTATGTTGAACAGTCGTTTTCTGGTTAACCGGGTATCTGTTATTAGGGCTAGGTTAATATTTTTGTCACGGTTATGGATTTCTCGGGGAATGATGAGGTTGGATACAACGTTTGTCAGTAATGAGATAAGGGGATTGATGAGGGATCTAAACTCAGAGAGGAAAGATGTAAGTAATCTTGTGAGGTCAGTGGCATTGGTGGAAAGAGGAATGTAGGAAATAGGGTGATGAGGTTGGGATTGAGATCTTTGAGGTGAGGTTGTTCTTGTGGCAGGGCCGCAACAGTTGTGTTGTTAATTCTGGCTCTCTTAGCACTCGAGCATAGGATACTCTTGTGTTCACAGTTATGGATGGTTTTCTTTGTGGCCTAGATGTCTCTTCCTGTCTAGGAGCTACCTGTATCCTTCATTTTAAAATTGTATGTGTCTGACACCCCTTGTAATTAGCCGGGTGCTCTTGGTGTTCTCAGATTTGTATTGGTCACCAGATTTGACACATCTAGGCATGTGGTGACAACAGTGTTTATTGTGGCCATAAGCCTGGCAGTTATGGCATTGCACTAATTCCTGCTTGTTGTAAGGTTTTTCTACAATTATACTGGTATAGTATAGATGCGTGACTTTATAAATTTCTTCAACCCCGGGCGATCGTGCAAGTCAACATAGAATTGTGGTAAAGCTATTTTGTTCTTATCACCCGGCTGATATTTATTTTCTTTGAATAAATTGACTACCTTACGAACCTAGAATCCCATGATCATTAATTCTTCCTTTATAGCTTCTGGGAGACTAGAGGGATGCAGGTGTCTGATGACCACCCTGAGCGCTCTCTCTTGGCGCAGTTGGTAGGTATGGAAATCTGCCTTTGTATCTGACAGATATTTAACAATGTTTCTGTATGTGTCTGAGGTGCCAGGCATTAATTTTGTATCATTAATACGACTTTGGCACGTATATTTTCCTTTGCTTACTACGTTGTTTAATTGCTGGCACAGCAGTTGAAATATTTTTATTGGTGGGGACTTGGCTGGGAATCGGTGCTGATTCCATGTCTTCTGGTTGCGTATTTGATAATACTTGGCATGGGTTAGGATTAAAAAAAGGCGATTCATCAGCTATAACTTGAGGTGTTGAGGTGCCAAGTTGAGGTTCTGTTTCTTCAACTGAGCTATCAGATGTGGTCGGAGGAGTATTTCTTTTCGATCGCCTAGTCTTCTGTTTGGCATGTGAAGTTTGAGGTGTATTCTCCAGGCTTCTCGATCTCTTGCCTGTTGTTGCTTAGCTCGACATCACCATGAGGAAATATGGTATATCATATTAAATTGAACGACAGAAATAAATAAAAAAAAACAATAAAAAAAAAACGGATCAATACTTTTGAAAATTGCGTAAATAAATACGCGGACAGAATAGAAGACAGTGTGACTTAGGTCTGCTCCGTGCTAATGCAGAATAGCTTCTGTAGGGATTAATAGCGTCGTCTTCTGTGTACCTGCTCTTAAGTTTATTTACGAGTTCACTGTTACGTTTTTATATAAGTGATTACTCACCGTTTACTAATTTTCTGCTTCAAAGTGAATTGCTAACAATAATGTTTGCACAGTTTTTCACATGAAACTACACTGTTTTTCTTACAATAGTCACTTTTTAAGAGGTGGTCTGAGATAGGAGCAACTAAAAGCTGGCACATGCGCAGAACCAGTTTACAGAAGGGATCTGGACTAACCACAGACTAATTCGGTATGATCAACACGGTCAGAAATCAATGGACTGAATCGTGGTCTAGTCCTTGGATTCGACAGAACAGATGGTTATCAACCTCTCCACTAAATATCAAAGCTTAAGCTGCTTTAAATCCCTCCTAAACCTAACCCAGTCAACCATCCACCATTTACAAGCCCAATATAACTTTAAAGCCTTTTCCTCTTCTCGTTTCATATGAAATATTTTTAAAAATAGTACCTTGTTTGGTTCAAGCCCTTAAAAATAAAATGGGATCAATAATAAAATAAAATAAAATCCCCTGGTCGATACCGCTCCTTAAAGAAATGACAACTCACCAAACAAAAAATATAAAAAAAGGTAATTCATAAAAAAATATAGATGATTAATAATAGACAATCTAAGTCCGAAACGTCACTAAAAATTAAATTAAGGCATTAGAAGTATGAATGTGTAGTCACTTAAAACTTCCAAAAGAATATAAAATTTAAATAAATTTTAAGCCTTCCAAAAAATAAGTGGAAATCACAAATAACATTTTTAAAATATCGGTGTCATATAATAGTTGGAATTCCATCCTCATAAGTTAGAAAAATTGTTTTCATTATTTTAAATGAAGTTATACTTACAATTAGTTCCATTCAAAGTAAAATGTTATTTTTATTAATTCTTAATATTACAGGGTGATCGTAACTGTTCATCGGCTATAAGTACCAACTTTTTACTTCATGTTTATGCCCTCACTTCTTGCAATCCTAAAATAAAAATTTGACTTGTCACTTTTCTTAATGGGGACAAACTATTGTATTCTTATAATGGTGACGAAAATTACGTTTTTCACCCGTCTATCTAGTTACATATTTTGGTATAACATTTCTCATAACTTACCCACTTATAAAGATGAGAGAATATATCATTCTTATCATATAGCTATTGATGTTTTCTTCTTAGATCCCAAATATTCTTGAGACGAGTTTATCCCATTTTATTGGTATGGTATGCTCACTTCCATTTGCGAAGTTGGCTTGAAAGGAGGGGAGTAATAACCGTTTTCATAAGTCAGTCTTCCATTTTCTGTTGATCCTACTCTTTCTTTTATATTGTCATCCGAAGTAGAAATTCGTTTTATCCTAATCTAGTATTAAAAGTTGACTATAAAAATTCTGCCTTTTATTATTATGGATGGTTGTTTTACCATTGAACATATAAACCACTAAGTAAAGTTTATATTTATTCAGACAGTTTCAGTGATGCTCTTTAGATGATTAAGTAAGTTGTTTCAAAGCTCTAAGTAATTTATTCATGGAAGTATGCATTTGTGTCAGTGCATATGGCAACATCAGTGCCGAGAAAATACAATTTATCCACACGTTAAATTGATCAAATAATAGCATGTTTAACTGTTAAAAATTACATTTATATATTAATATTTATGTAGCCCATCGTTAGAACTTTAGGATTACATTCTTTAATTTAAAAAAAAATAGAAACCCGTATTACTTTAGTCATTTAGTATTTTTTTCTTTTTACGTACAAACATACTTAAAATCGCTTCCTCCCTACCGCTTAAACAGTGTGAGAAGACCGCTTATAGAGCTTGATTCAGATTTCTCGTTCACGAACAACAGTCTTCTCCTCGTCCAGTCCAAGTCTCTCCGGTCTAAGGCCTCTTTAACACTGTTTTCCCAGGTTCTCCTGGATCTTCCCCGAGGTCTTCTGCCCTCTACGTTGGTCTTGTATGTAGCTCTGGCCATACGATTCTCAGCCATTTGGGAAATATGCCCGAACCATCTCATCCTGTGTTCCTCAATGATGTCTGCTGCTGGTCGTATGCCCAGATTAGCTCTTATAGTCACGTTCCTTACGCGATCCCTTCTTGTTTTCCCCTCCACTTTTCTGAGATATTTCATTTCCATAGCCTGGAGTTGACTCTTATGTTTGCTGATGAGGGTCCAGGATTCGTTTGAGTACGTTAGGATTGGGAGAAAGGTGTTTTTAAAGACTGTCTTCTTTGTAACCTCTCTCTTTCCAATAAAGCCTCGTTTAAGCATCTTCCTGCACATTTTATAAGTTCTTGGATCTCTCCATCTATTCATCCGTACTCATTTAAAAGAGCGCCGAGATATTTAAAGTCTGTGACTTGTTCCAGAGGAACACCATTTTAGCGGACTATTCTATCTCCTCGTTCTTCTCACATTCCTATTCTCATAATTTTTGTTTTATCAACATTTATTTCCATGTTGATTTTCCTTAACTCCTCCTGGAGGACTCTGAGGTTAAACTGGAGGTTGGTGCATTTATTACCGAATATAACGAGATCATCGGCAAAAGCCAACAGCGTGAAGAATGTGGGCCCGAGGTTTCTGTAGCCCAGGTGGTAAGGTCTCATTTTCATCTGTGCCCTTCTAAGAGTAGAATCCAATACTATTATGAAAAGCAATGGGCTGAGGCTGCGCCCCTGTCTAATACCTTGTGTGGTCAGGAATTCTTTCGACGTGTAGTGTTCTGACATTTCTCTGTTCCCTATACAGACTCAAAATTGCTTTTCTCAGTCCTATTCCAATTCCTTTTTCTTCTAGAGCATTTGTTAGGTTCTGTTTTTTAATTCTATTAAATACCTTGCTTAAGTCCACGAAGCAGGAATAGACTTTTTTATCCTCTCTATTACCTTCTCGGACATCTGCCTCATTATGAAAATGAGTGCTTCTATTATTTCTAAAACCATATTGCTCCTCACTCAATATTGGTTCCACGATTGTCCTAAGCCACCTTTCTAGGAACCTGGAGTAAATCTTGCCTGGTACGCTAAGAAGGGAGATTCCTCGATGATTTTTGTACACCCTATTATCACCCTTTTTAAAAAGGGGAACTATAACTGACCCCTCCCATTCTTTTGGACCTTTCTCTTCCATTTTATGTTCAGTTGGTGTTGAAGCATTTCCATTTCTTTCGCCCCCATGTATTTTACCATTTCAGGAGAGATTACATCTTTACCTGTTGCTTTCTCTATTTTAAGAGAGGCGATTGCGTCTTCCACTTCCTCTTCGCCGATGAAGTCGTCTTCCTCCCACTCTTCTCTAGGTTCTGATGTCATCTCCATTTCGGTCCCTTCCTCTTCACTGTCTTCCAGCAGCTCCAAGAAGTATTCGGCCCATCGATTCATTATCTCTTCACTCTTTGTAATAACTCTTCCGTTTTTATCTTTAATGTACTTTAATAGTGGCCCTTTATCTTTGCGCATGCTTCTAAGAGTTCTATAAAATAGCCTCTGGTGAGTCCGAGCATCCTCTACCTATTTCCTACCGAAGTCCTCTCACGATTTTCTTTTGGCAGTGATATATCTAGCATTCTTCTTCTGATTCTGTTTTCAAGTACTGCTTCCAACTTATTTTCTTCAGTTGGACCTGGGCCTTTACCTCTTCATTCCACCAAGCTGTTCTTTTTCTCCTTTGTCCCACAGAAATTTTTTCACGCATGGATTCAGCCAATGACACCAAGAACGCCTGAATACATTCCAGCAGATCTCAATACCTTCAGCATCCCACCCATATGTTCCTGTTCTAGCCTTTTCTTCTATTCCTTCTTGATAGGCTTGAGCAGTTTCCGTGTTCTTCAGCTTGTAGACTTTGGTTTTGTACGTTCGGATGGGTTTTGTTTTTTGCTCTTCCTTCCTAATTTCCCTTACTGCCAAGTCCATCTTTAGTAGAAGGTGATCACTACCTATTTCGAAACCTCTCCTTACTCTAACATAATTTTCGAAGTATTTTTCATTCGGATTTGGAATCTGGAGTATTGAAGAGGACTAATAGTGGTGGCATTTAGTACGTTAGGCTACAAATTGGGTTTGAATGCGAATTTGTTTAAAAGGCGCACGATCAGCTATAATACCGGGTGCAACGAAATTTGCGTCTTTCTGCTTCCCTTATTTTTATCATTTTCTTTATTTTGTGGGTCAACCAAGATGAAGTGGGGAGGCGAAAGGTTCGGATTTTAAAAGGAGCAAGAAAGCCTAATATGGATCGTAGATTTGAGGTGAGGGTGGAAACCATAGGGTCATTATTAGAATTGTTGAACTATATGTCTCATTACTAAGAAAGTTTGCTGACTAATAAGAGAATTTGTTCTTCAAAAGAAGGTAAAACAGAAAAATGTTAGAGTCTTGTGAATATATGAGGATTTATTTTAAATCTATTTTGTTGGGAGAGCTACCATCCATGAGGATTTTACTAATTATTTCAAATTCACATAGAAGGTAGCTCTTCTAACAAAATAAACTTGAAATAAATCCCCATATAAGCACTTGCTCCGAGTATGTACTTACTCCGACTTTCTTTACGCATTTAAAAAAATACAGTAAAAAAGACGAAAGAGCTTAAAAATAAACTAATTCCGAATTGATAAAACTACGTAGTGATACTGAAGTCTATCAAACAATAGACTTTAGGCGAAAAGATTTCTAAATCCTTCAAAATTTATTTAGTAACACTGTAAGAAAAAAAGCATCAATGCAGATTGAATTTTCATGAATTTTTATGAATAAAGTTTGGAATGGAATATGAAAAGGATTAGAGAGATTGAGAGAAACAGATTTATACATTAACTAAGCCATGAGGAAGAAAAATAAAGAATAATATTTTATGAATAAGCGGTTTAAAAATGTTTTAATTATAGAATTGAAATTATTTTTATTTACATCCAGTTATTCCGGATGAAGGTGGTTTTTCAAGAGCAAACTCTGAAAACACATTCCAGTTCATGTGCATTGTTATTTAGGTGTTCGTGCAAATCATGAAATCTTGTTGGCTATTTACAAACATATTATTATGCTTATTACACAACATTACAAAATGTTGGTATTTCACGCTGAAGGGATTTTGTCTCAACTATGTTGTAAATAATGTTTCCAATTTTTTATAATTATTTCGAAATTTTCTTATTCAAAAAGAAGGGCATATACCTTTTACTAACTCCCAAGGTTTGTAAATGGAATAGAAAAACTTTTACAGAATAATACTGTAAATATTTTGTATTGTTTTTTTCGCAGTTGATTTCGGAGATCAATACACAATTGGCTCTCTTCAGGGACATGCTCATCCACATCGGCACTGCGAGGGATTCTCCAGAATTGAGGGAAAAGATAAGAAAACTTCGAAGAACATGCGTTGATGCGTGCAAGCATATCTCAAATATTCTTCTCCCTCCAATCCGCAGGTAAATTTTTAAACTTATGGTCACAGCCACTACCCGTACTAAAACTTTAACAAATGCCTTCTAGCAGTCATTAGTGTTGCTGTGCGATAAGACTAAATAATAATGTATTATATGTTTATGTATGTTATTCATTTTCAAAAATTAGTCTTAGTGGTACCCACGTGCATGAATCACAAAAAAAGGTAAACCGTAGATTTGAATGCAGGAACATACTTCTCGCACAAACACAAACATGAAACGAACAACATTGGACACCGCTCGCTCAATAAACAACTCAAACATGACCAACTGACAGAGGGGCGGGCTGACCAATAACATCAGGCCCACACAGTATCACTTCACGTTATTTAAAACAACCTCAAGTGCCATTCATTCAGAGCACCACACCTGAACAAGAGACGGTATTATGGGAACCGACGGTATTTAAGACGATCTAAACAAGTTTTTAAAACATACTATCAAAATTTCAAATGATCGAAGATATACAGACCAGCAATCATACTTACATTACATTACTATGTTTTCATATATATCGTCATTGCTGCCGTAAAACCTCCTATGTATCTATGATTTTACTGTACAAACGGAAAACTGAGTTATGAGCATTGTCATAAACTAATTATAAACATTTCAAGATGGTAGATATATATTTATATATCTGTGTTACAATCTACGTAAAGACCGTCTTGGAAGTGCCTCATGGATGATTTCTAGCGGAAACTGTTGCTGATGCGATAAACACTGACGACAGAAGGATTCTTTTTGACCAATTTAATTCATGTTAGGATTTTATAACACATGGATGCATCACATCAGCATTTAGTAGATAAAATATCGTTTGTAATAAAATCAAAATCGCATAACTGATTTTTGGTCATATAGGAGATTTCACGGCGGCAATGAAAATATATTGATTTCCATTTTTCAATTATTTTGTCCCATCTCACTTTGTTTTATCCTTATGCCTGCTGTCTCCTGGAAGGATTGCGTTTTTTTAATTCAGGAGTGCAATTCACCTATTTCTGTCTAATCATGTTTGCATCATGCCTCACCTTCTGCAGAATATTCTATTATTACCTTCTCATTTTTCTTCTTCCATTTTCCTGAAAATTCATCCTCTACTAACTCATTTTATTTTCTTATATGGTCCATTCTAATCAGCTTATATTCATAATTACATTTAGCTCTCCTTTTACTAGAAAAACGTGAAAGGAAACTGATGAAAAAGGGTAGCTAAAAATAATTATTTTTAAACTAAATTATTGTGGAATATAATTCCTGATAACTCGCATAGATGAGAAATTATAAAAGTATCTTTGTAAAATGACCCTAATTTTGCTAATTTTAAGTAGTCTGATTTGTTATCTACTAAGTCTTTCTAACGGCTTTAATAGTTGCAAACAAATATTTAAAAAAAAGTCCTGAGCTTAACCACATTTCTTGATTACACTGATCTGCTAATTATTTTGGGCTCACTTGAAAGGTCTAATAATAATAGACTAATGTTGATCGGCTTGAGGGTCGAAAGGGCACACCCAGCCTCTATAAAACTCTACATAGGTCATATTCCATAACAGTATTGGCTTGAGAACTAATTAATACTAGATCATTTAAAATATAAATGTAATATAGATCAAGAACTACACTAAAGCCAGCTCCAAGAATTACAACCCGTGCACGAATTCTCAGTTTTCGTGCAAGAACACAATTATTATCCTTTCGAGTCAATAAATTACACATCATAGTGGATGAATATATGCTTTGACAAAACACGCATTACTCGCACATTTATCCAAGGCCACTAGACATTTTTTGAATTGTCAGGTTAGTTTTACAATTTTTTTTCATTAATTTAAGAATCTAATGTTCTGATATATATTTAAATATTTATATATATATATATATATCTATATATATATATATATATATATATATATATATATATATATATATATATATATATATATATATATATATATATATATAGGATATTTTTAAAGGATACAGCTGGATAAGTTTACATCATCTAAAACTTATTAATTCCAAATTCAATACTCAATAAAAATCTTAAATAATTTTAATAACGATCAGTGTCGACAAACATTTTTAGTATTTGAGAATTAACTATGACTTTTCCTGAATTTCATAATTGTGGGAATAAGTGTCTAGGACACAATATCGAATCTTCAGGACATATATGAATCTTCTGTACAACACGGTATTGAATCATCTGACGTGACACTGGTTAACATCATTCCTCCACCAATTGGAAAATATTATAGCTATATGGACGAAAATAAGATATCCTAAAGCTTGTTTAATTATCCAAAGATATCAAATATCAAGAAGTATTAATAATAGGCACATTTTAATTTAGGTTATTAGATATCATACCAACGAAAGAATGTAATTTTAGAGACTGGCGTAGACGTATATTAAGTTAAAATAAATATAAAACATATTCAAATAGTTGTAATAACTGTTCAAATCAACAAAGCAACTATACCTCTTTAAATTAACTTCAAGCCCCACCGTCTTATCATAAATACATCAGTCTCCATATCGTTTCATTACTATTGGAATCGAACCGAATCGTTATGTTCTTCTGATAATGAGATCGATTCAAAAACAACAAAAACATATAAAAAGAAACTGTTCCGTATCGGAGGGAATAAATCAATTATAAACTGCTTTATCCAGTTATTCTATTACTTTATTCATAGCATAATCAATTGCCTTAATTATTACATAGCATTGACTAAATCAATATTTGTTGGTTATATCAATACGATAATTTTTTTGGTATCGTATGAATATTTCGGGATAGGAAAATATCAATCGTTTTATTTTACTAATTATAAGTTTTCCACAAAAATGTAGGTCGCCAACCACCCCCTCTTGGGGATTTGTTTATTTCCTCATTAGAACAACAATTGTGATAATGCTATAATAATTTCAGCAATCTTTGGTAATGGCAAAAAAGAAGCGCTTGAAGCAAGATGTGAAAACAGTGAATTAAACGAAATAATTTAAAGGATTAGATTACCCACAATCTAAGAGTTATAAACACCCACACACATATGTATTCATGCATATCGTTCAATTGGAAGAGGAAAGCTTCAATACGAAAATTATTATTTTTGCTTTTTTTTTTGTTTGGAAATCTTCCAGTAACCTATAATTCTTTGAGAATAAATGACAGATTTTTAGTTTTAATATTTACCGCAATAAAATATTATTGTTAGTTTAGGTATTATAAGTTTGCTCGTGTTACATAATGACTTCCTTCAAACTGAAATTAGAGAGCAACTTCATAAAGACTGTCTCAACAAAGATAATAATAAATTATTTTTAATGTTTTAATAACGTTATTCTTATGCCAGTTAGGTGGCCTAAAAGTATCAAAATTTTGCTTCTGTATGAATATTTGAAAACACCATTATTTGTGTTAATAATATTATTTTGTACTTTATTAGCACATTCAATAAAATATTTGAATTGGTATTTATTTTCAAATTCAATTTGTTATTTAGTAATTTTTTCGCACATTTTGTTTTCACTAAAGATAAACTGTAAAGGAGCTTGTACTGTTTTTGTTTTTTTTTTTATGAAAAACTGCCACAATGCGATTTATGATTAAATTATCAAAAAAATGAAGATTAACTTATTTAAAAAATAGTAAGTTGTTGATATTGTATCAATGATTTATGGAACATTAATAATAGTACAGGAAAAATAAACAATAAAAGTTTGAATAAACAATGAAACTTTTTGGATTATTTTTTCTGTACTATAATTAAGTAGGCAATTTTTAAACACATCTCCTGTAAAATTCTATATTTTTGTATCGTGGCACTCATCTTCCAAATGAACGATATATTTATATTTTTGTATTCTTATCTTGGGCACCACATTGCCAATTTTATTAGTCAAATTTAACATAATTTAAAAGCTTACTCGTCTGAAAACAAGATGAATTAACTAAAGGATTCTATCTCTACCTAATCAACAACCTTCAAGAGGCCCCGAAGAAATTCGAAACAGAAAAAAAAATTGCCTGAACTTTAATATCGGTATTTCTTCTGTCGAAACCGAGGATTGGATCGAATGAGATATCTGAAAGGCATCAAATATTTAAGCGTATGTTAGAATTGTTCCACTGATTAGAATACCGTGAAAAAAAAAAAAAACTCAGAATTAATAGTAGTTAGAGTACTTAGTCTGTTTAGTAGTTAGTAGGATTTAAACTATGTTGAGGAATAGGAAGGCAGTCAGCAATCCATCTGTTAAATAAAAGTTTAATAAAAATAGTATTATATTTACTTAATCGGGTTATGATTTTTTTTAAAAATAATTATTATTATTTTTTTACTTATATTCTTTGACGTCCAATGGTGAACTTTTCAAATGTCACAGGAATTGTAATAGCTTGTTGTAATGTATCTTTTTCTCCTTTTCCTCGGAAACCCTTGTTTTATTTAGAAAATGACCCTCATCTATATTCACTATACGAATATTTTCCTGTTTTCTTGACCGAAACTTTGGCTTAGAAAGATTCTATGACCCGGTTAAAATTCGTGGAAGAATATTCCTCAACCTCGAGTGAGCTGGCTTAAGATCAGGGCTTCCTGAAGCAGGGCTGGGAGGGAAAGAAAAGTATGCCTTCCAATTGATGGGTGCAAAGTTCAGCGGAAGGATAAGCATAGATTATCTGATATTTTCTTCCTCCTGTTATTCTCCGTTGAAAAACTTGCCTCAAACTTTTATTGTTGGATTTCTTCTTCCTGTAGTATATAGTTGAGTGTGACCTTTGTGTTGTTCAAATTCTATCTATGATTAAAAATCAAATATCAGTTTTAGTTATTAATCTTATCCTTTATCATTATTTCCGAAAATCTGACTGTGGTTAACTTTTTACCAGTAATTAGGGATACTTCGCTCCAGTAAACGTGAAGATGTGTTGGGTGGATAGGCGAACCACGTATGATATCAACCACCAGAAATTTTTATAGAGTCCCTGAGTTGGATTTGTGAGCCGTCTAAAGTGTGATAAATATTTTTTGCAAATTAAAAAAATAAACATCATTTATATTTATTTTTGCTTGGATTTACATAGAAGAAACATTTCTTTTTTTATTGATATACTTATTATTTTACCTCAGTTTCATTTCAAGGGAAAATGTATAATAAGTGTGAAAAAAAAACATTAGTATTTTTCATAGAATTTTCAAACAATTTTTTTAAGCAATTATTATTAAGTTCGTAATGAATCATTAATGGAGACAGCCTTGAATTGCACCAACTATTGATTCCCTTCTTCTTCTTTCGCTTCTCCCTTTTGTGCCTCTCAGCGTAGGGGAGTGCATAGCCACGAACTTCACTCCTCTCTGTTCCTTGCCCGACCGAGATCTTTGCCTCTCCCTCTGCAAAGTCTCTCGATGTACTCCAGATACGACACTCTTGGGCGTCCTCGAGGTCTTCCATCCGGAGCGTAGTCCATCGTCTTCAATGGGCCTCTATGTTCCTCCATCCTAACCACATGGCCGAACCATTTCAATTGACCGGTTTGCAGAACCTCCTTCAATAGGGCGATCCCCAGTTCCTGCGGTATCCTTTCGTTGCGAACACGGTCCCTCCTAGTCCTACCGACTGTTCTTCGCACAAATTTCATCTCAGCAGCAGTGACTCTGCTCTTTCCAGGTCTTTTAATGAGTTTTAGAAAGTGGTGCAAATTCTCCACACCTACCCATTAACTTTGCTCAACGTTTTGATTTTTAAAAAAATATCAACACAGTGTAAATTAGAGGCTTTTGCTTTCATTTATACTACCGTTATAAACTAAAAGGTCCTAACTCCAAATCATTTATTAAATACATCTTTGTATTGTATCCGAATTGCTCTAAAAACTACATCTTTTTATGGCATTTGAAAACCCTAAATCCAATGTTTATATCCTAATGTATTTAAAAAAAGATTATGAAGTTAGGGAATTTTAGCTTATGACGGCAGAATACTCTAAGGAAGGTGAGATACAAATTTCAGGCTCTTCTGACTCCAGTAAGTGAGTCAAAAACGCAGAATATAGAAAAAAAAGTACAAAAACCTGGTGCAATATATCACTAACATTACCCCTTTGGCGGAAGTGTTAGTGACATATTTATCATATTTAAATTAGGCCATACATATGCAACGCAATATTTATTTATTAATTACGTTACCTTTAAATGTTCACATATAAATACAAAAAGTCTGTAAGAAGACCATATCGCGGAGCCAAAGACCTTTATGGTCTATGCTGAAAACAGACAAAAAAGTAATGAAAAAAAAATATACATATATAAAATTTATATATAAATTTATATGTATATATATATATATATATATATATATATATATATATATATATATATATATATATACATATTAGAAAATAAATTAGGATATCCTTCCTACCTTTGCTCTGGAAGGAGACTGACTACATGATCCAATTATCCCACATACTCGTTGGTTTGATGGGACCTCTGCACTAACAATCAGACCGAATTATTCACCGCGCTTCTGGATGTCTTTTCTAAAAGAACCAGAATGAATTGTGGATTCCACATGGAATCAGTTTGTGCAGGATGATAGATTAGATGAACTACTGTGAACACAACAAATGTTACTCTCCTTCCTCTTCCCCTGATTTTCTTAACTTTTTCTCTTATTAGAATTATATTTACTAGATTAATTTTGTTTTCATCTTATGTAATTTAGTCTTCAATGTTTAAATTGCTTTTCGACCGTGCGTAAGCGAGGTCCTGTTTCAACTCGACCATTTAGCATTTCGCCTGTCCGTCTGCTTTTTTACGCGATTACGATCAAAACGATGTGCGTGTAGAGTTTTTTTTAATTTTTAATTACAATCTATGATGAATACCGTTTTAATGGTCCCGTATTATCAAAAATGTGTTTATTTCGCTATCACGGCCAAATTCGTTATTTGATTTTCTTCAAGTTTGGCATGAATATCCCTTGAAGGCATTTAAAACGACGAGTGTAAGAATTTTTATTTCTTGATCCATTTTCTTTTTCTTTTTACGCTGTGAAACGAATAGAGAAGAGACAACAAAATCAGAAAATTTCAATAATTGTGATAAGTTTAAATTATTTTTTTAATGAAAAACATTGATCAATTGGATAATGGGTTCTGTGGCCATCGGTAAAAAAAATTGTATGCCTCTGATCTTTTCGAATCCTTGCGTTTTATTTTGTTTTGTTTTTCTGACATCGTTATTTTTAAATATATTACTGATGGTGTCGATAATACAAGAAGGCAATGTGAACTGAAGAGAAAGAGGTTTATGCAAAGCCTTATTCATATTCAGCACATTTGCGTTATGATTTTAATAAATGGATGGAAAATAAAAATCCCTATGGTTGGTTCGCGAGGTCTACTATTCAAAGAACTACTAGTTAAAAAATTAAAGGATATAACATAACAAAATTTTATTGTTTAAATATGAGTAGATATTTATCAGATAGGACACAAATATATGCGCCGGCTTTTTTCATGTTTCAATCTGGAAAAAGTGAATATTTAATATAATAAGCTGATTAAAAAGTCTTCCTATTTCTGCTAAGAACCAATTTCAAGTACATAAGTAATAATCTTAGTTCCAGAGAGTTAAATTATAAATAAAAAATGAGGCAACGACACTTCGTTTTTACTTTCCCTTATCTTTATACTAAGTATATAGTAAGAGAAAGTATTGCGATCCTAAAAATTTTCGAATTCGAGTTTTCAACGGAAATACATCTTTTAAGGTCCCCTGAGTCCAAATAACCAAGTCTCGCAAAATGGTCTGTGTGTCTGTGAGTCTTTGTGTGTGAACAGTCTAGCTCAAAAACAAAAAGTTATATGATACTGAAATTACGTATTTGAGATAGGCACCTGCATGTCAGGTTACAGCAACTTTTTCATCAAAATCGACTAACCGGAAGTGCCACTTTATATAATCGATTTTACATTTTTTTACAATTTTCTCGAAAACGGCTCTAACTATTTTGATGAAACTTGCTTAAATTATTCTTCATAAAATCCTTTAACTTTTCATATATGTAGTACATTACCGAAGAAATGCAGGGAAAACAGTTATAGTGAAAAGAATATTTTATTTGCGCATAACATAAAAAGTATGCATTTCATGGTAAATTATGTCTAGACGTGCATGAAAGGTAATTTAACTGTCTAAGAAACAAAAAAAAAGCATCAAAATCGGACCAGCAAACATACAGCGCATCGGACAAACCGGAAGTCATTATATCATGGATTTTACAATTTTTTATAATTTTCTCGTAAACGGCTCAGACAATTTTGATGAAACTTGCCCAATATCTTCTCCTTAAAGCTCTTTAACTTTTCATGTATGTAGTATATCAACGAGAAAATGCAGGAGAAAAAGTTATTTCGAAAAGAAAACTTTATTTGCGCATAGCTCTAAAAGAGAGAATCTTGTGGTAAATTCTGTATGAAATTATATGAAAGGTAATTAAATTCCCTAAAAAACAATTATTTAAATCGGCCTAGTATTAGAAAAGATACAGCGTATGTCATAAGGACTACTAGACCTTAGAGTGAAACCAGAGCGCTTCCGGAAGGAGACGATTCCGACCGAACCTCCTCCCACCAAGCCGCCAACCTGTTGTTTATAAAACGCTCTGTGACAATGTATTGTAATAACATAAAAGTAGAAATTAACTTAATTATTTCTACTTTTATATTATTTAATGGAAGCAAAATTATTCCATGGAAACTAAATGGAATTTTCATGGAAACTAAACTGAAACTTTTAAAATATACTTTCAGCTTGACAAACCAAAAATATTTAGTGTGCAGAATTATAGTTCTAAAGTTACTTAAAAACTAATTTATTATACTATTGTGAGAAAAGACCTGAAGAAGCGCATTCTGCTAAGTTTATTTCGAATAGTGTTTATGTGAACTCTTTAAAATAATATTAAAGATTATTATTATAGGTTGGTAAGGGAAAGTTGTGTGATGCGAGCACCGCACCAGATTTTTTTATTTTTTATTAGTTAAAAGCTAATATATCGACATAATATTGGTAAACGTTTCGGGGCCTCAAACCCATCTTCAGGACTAAAATGTTTCTAATTTGTACTGATACAGAAGTTTGTCCAGAATCTTCTTTAACTCTTGATAAAGTATTCTTATATTGCTCTGGCTGTTTTCCATATTTCTAAATTATATCTTTTTATGTTTTGTGAAAAGTCCATTCAACATAAATAAAAATTATGGCAACCGGACTTCCTATTTTATCTGTTATTAGTTAAAAACGAATGCATCGATATAAATTGTCAACGTTTCGGGACAAGATATAAAATATAATAACCTAATTACAAAATCTCCATTTTTCTGCTGATATTGTGATATCTTTAGTTTCCAATTCACTTTTTGTAAAATTATCTCAATATTTCTTAGCGTCTGTTCAGAGTAACTACAAATATTTTGTGTGAATCTTGAAGGAAATTTAATACTATAAAAGATTGCTCATAAAGCATTTTGCAGCCAACCGCACTAAAAAATATTTATTAACTCGAAACCATTGAAATACCTATATTTTTGTGTTATTTTGAAATTTTTGGAGATATTCACGGCCCTGTATTTCAGTAACTTTTCCGAATATTCCAACATGTTTCATACAAAACTTGAAGAAACGTAATGTTCTTAAATATTGGCAATTAAAACATTTTTCCTAAAATGTCCTGAAATCGAGTTATTGAGGAAAAATTGAAAAACATGCTTGTTCTTAATGGTTTTTTCATAATAGTGGAAAACACACAAAGTGTGGGAGGTTGAAAATTTGGATTTTTAATGAGAGGTGCAATACATACAATACACCTGAAAATCTAAATTACTCCTCCTTTTGAAATCCCAAACGATATCTTCGCTGGGCTGGGAAGGGAAATATTTACAAACATGTTTTATATTATTATATTTAGCTCAAAAGTTCGAAGATTCACGCGAATTTCATTTGTCTAGAAAAAAGTATAAAAAAGGGGTTTTGATTGCTTTTTTACTGTTTCGTCCCACTCAAGTGGTCAAAAAGTGGGGGAAAAAAAACCTAAATCGCAACCCTCCCTAAATGGCAATTCAAGTATATCCAATTATTTAAGAATAGTTAGCGTGTCCATTTCCAGAGTCACGGGGAAAATTTTTACAGTTGTATTTGCTCAGGTCAAATTCGTAGCTATCGTAAATCATACTCTAAAGTATAGAATTTGGTGTCAAAATTCTGAGTTGGTGTCAAAATTGACTGTCCCTTTTGACATATATTAACTGTCCCTTTTGACATATATTGACTGTTGACATATATGACACTTACGGGTGGGTTAAGGGCTTTTTTATATGTACTTGTTTCTTTCAACCTGATAGGCTTATATTTACGCAAGGAAATAGTATCTAGCTGCGCAAATCAGCCAACTTTCGATCCTTTGATTTTAATTCGTAAAAGCATTGTTCTGACTGAACGTGTCCAGAAAAGGATATGTTTTGGAGAAGTTCTGAAAATTTGATTATTTATGTTTATTAGGGTACCTATTACGAATTTCAACTTTTCCACCTCAATTTTTTTCTGGAAGTACCAAAAAAATGCAAAAAACGTATTTTTTTTTCTCATAAATCGAAAAGATTAATTTGAATAAATTCTTATATTCATTTCAAATTAAATTAAACAAGAGTAAATTATCTACAATTTTGATTCTAGATATTTCTTTGTTTGGCCGCTGCGTTCTGAAGCGAAGGTGCGTCGACATTAGGAAACGCAACGTAGCCCAGTCCAACAGGAACCAGAAAGAGGATGGAAAGTTTTGAAGAAGTTCTACAAATCTAATTATTTATGCTTTTTGGGTTGCTGATACAAATCTCAACTTTGCCTACTCAAATTTTCAAATAAAATAAAAAAAATAATAATAAAAACTACTAAAAAGCTCAAAAAATAAATTTCTACATTCCGTCTCCCAATTTTATTGTCAGGAAACTGCTAAAATATATGTACAACTGCATAGATGGAACAACACTCCTAATAACGTCCACCAAATTCTTCTGCTTGTTAACACTACGAATTTAGCCGCTATTTAACTTATTAGGATGCTCATAAAATAAATTCAGGAATCTAGGAAAAAAATATTGGGAGTATTCAGTAGGGTTGTTGCCAATGAGGATGTCATCAACATGCTTTAAGTGACATCCAATACTTTTGTTAATAAATTAAAGACAAACCCAAAATCATGAATTCTCGATCTCCGATAAGTAATTAATATTGTTGCGAAATTTCATTTTTTTTTTAATTTATATTTTGTTTATATTGCACTATATTTTATATTTAATTTATACCAAATATAAAATGATATGTTAATAATATGTTGAAAAAATTTAAATAATTATTTTTTTAGTAAAATTATATTTTATTAAAGTTCATATAATTTTTTTCAACTGTCCCTTTTATTTACCCAATGTTTAATTCCTATCGAATCGGGGTTTGCTGCATACGATTCAGGATTAAATAATACATTAAAATAACCCTCTTGCTGTGTTATTCAGATAAAGACAAGATGAGTGGCTAGTTTTTTCCAAAAAGGTCGGTTTTAAGGTAGGTAATAAAGGAGGAGAGGTTTGACATAGACACAACTGAGATATTTTTATAGATTTACTAACTCAAATATATATATATATATATATATATATATATATATATATATATATATATATATATATATATATATATATATATATATTATTATTATTATTATTTTAACATTGACAAAATTAAGTCGTCGATGACTGTACTGTATACAGCACAGTTTTGTATTGTATTGTTTAAAAAAAAAGAAACTAACGTTTTTATATTTTGAAGGGAAGATACTGTTGTCTGCTGGTACACATCTTGGTTCTCCTATCTTGTTTGTGTTCCTTCTCTAAGGGTTCTCTCTTCATTTAAAGCCTCCTTCTTACTTGGTCAAGTGACCATTAGAAATACTCTCCCATACCCTTAGAAACGTGTCTTTTCCCAGTGCAAACAAAAATTTATCAACTTCCAAGTCCAAGAGGATTTTGAAATTTAGTTGGATTAGTAATTTGTTTCGAATATTAATGTCATATGTATGAATATTTTTTATTTAATTGTTTTTAAATAATATCGATTTTTCGTGGATATTTATTAATAAATAACAAAAGCATTGGTGTATATGTTAAACTTAGAAATTATTAAATCATTCTATTAAATATGGGCCGTTTATATCAATTAAATATTCTCTCGTTGGGTTAACTTAATAAGAAAAAAAAATCCTCTATGTAAAGAGTGAGATAAAAACAGAAGACCAATATCTAGTTAAATAACTTTTTCATTTTACTACCTCCTTTGCATTCTAACCTCTTTTCAAGTAATAAACCAATAAAAAATAGTCTAGTTTTTATATTTCAAGAAAAAACATAATGTAATGAATATCGTCAAAAAATACTTGGTCCAATAAAATTAGCTCTAACTATACCATATTAAAATGTCATAAATACTACAATGTAACATAAGATAAGATAAGATACTAAGGAAACTATTTCCAAGAGAAGGTAGGCATTTGAAGATGGCAAGGAGGCTTTAACAAGGATGATATATGTATATACTCTGCCCTTTTCAAAATGTATATGCGTTACATCCATAACGCTTAACGATTCGCCGATATGAACAAACAAAATGGGGATACAAATTTATTAATTTTTTTCTAACCTAATTAATAAAATTTTTGTTAACTGAAATGACTAAAATTAATAGTAATACAAGTTATAAAAAAGATATCATTTCAAGATGTAATTGTGTGTTTCTCCGTCATTAAACAGGATATTTGGCAATTAATATTGTTTCCATGTAACAATCTTCTTTAATTATTGTACGCATTTGTTCTTGAGTTCATTAATACTTCATTTAACTGATATTGACCCTGAGAGAACTTTTGCTTGTACTGTTGGGGACATTCAGATACATTTTGAATGTGTGACTTGTCTTTTCTATGTTACGACACCTAACATGTACCGCTCGGTATTTCGATATTTCCTATATTTTAGCTCAATATCATAACACCAGCCAATGTTTCACACGAGGTGGTGTCACCAGTATGGGACTCAAATATCTTTGTTTCAATTTCACAATTTATATCGATATCAACCAAAGGTAATCTGTGTAGTCGGTAGCTTGCCATGTAGGCGGGCTTGTAATTGGAAGTCATCGATAAATTACTTTAAAGATTAGGTAGCAGGGTCAATTTCTATTCGGACAGCATATTTCCAAGGATGTGGAAAAAGTTCTAGAAGTAGAAATTAAATATGTAAAATATTGAAAGATAGTTCAGTAATGCGACTAACTTGAAGATAAAAAATCACTTAGCCAAAACGTATTTTAAGTTGGCAAACTGCTAAACAAATTTTAAGATCCTACATTTGGAAAGGGGAGAGTTAAGTGTTAAAGATAGCAAACGGAGAGACGGAGAGTCTCGATTAAAGCAAAACTTGAATGGAATAAAAAAGAAGATATTACTGGAATTAGTTTTTATCTGACGAGGAAGACATTTTAATAATTTTGAAGAGATAAACAGAAAGTAACTTTTGTTTTGATGAGTAAGTTTTGGTATTTAGCTTTGTTGTTTTATTTCTAAGTCAACATTCAAAATGTTAAGATTAACTTAGATTGAATAACTTTCATAATGATATTTAGATTACTAAAAATATACGTTGTCTTTGTATTTTTTTTTTTTGTGTTTGGTGTAGTGCCATTTCTGCTGCCTTGTATATTATGATATTATTGTATGGCATGATTGTATATTATGTTATGATGTAACATAACATCTTGATATTAAAAAAAGTTATTGTGTTTTATAAGCTATTATATTATATTATAAGTTATTGTATAATGTATGTTATCCTGTAAGTAATTTTATCCTGACTTCAAAAATGGCCCATTTCACATCTATATCTAGCCCTTTTACTTCTAATTTCATTATCAAAACTACTAAAGTTAGTTCTAACAAAATATACTGAAGAAAATTTTTATTCTCTTGAAGGTAGGCGTATTTTATGAAGACCTATTATTCCTCAGTCGCGAACCTTCCGTTTCTTCTAATGAAATCCATTAGTGAACCATTTGATGAAAGAAGCTTCATGCACCTGGATTCTATCATCTTGGGCTCTGGCTCTTAAGGGTTTCTTAAGCTACATGTCCAGGGTGCAAAGGAAATAGAAGAGGGAGTTTAAAACATTAACTTGTGGTACGCCCGCATGTTGAGGAAAGAAGAAGGAAATAGAAGAATTAACGGAAAAATAAGGAAGAAAGATTGAAAAATTAGAAAGTAAGTAGATAATAAATGCGGTTTTATTTTCCATTGTAGGATCTTCTGCCAAGCACTGTCAAATGCTTTATCAATGTCAAGGAAAATCGCGGAATAGTATTCCTTTATATCAAATTCGACAGAGGCAGCATTTACAATACGATGGTAGTGTTATAAAATAATACATATTCGAAAAATTGAAATTTCTTATAACTACTAGGGTTTCCTACTAACTAGGAATAAAGGAAGATGAATAAACTTTTTAGGGGTGGTAGAGAATGCCAAAGGTATTTCAAATCCATAAAATCTCAAAAATTCAATGAACGAAAACACTGGTTTGGAAGACCAACTTAGAGTGAATCATTCAGCTACTTTGCGCTGAAACTCATCGACTTCTTCTTTTATGCGCCAGTAGCCAAAAAGAGAAGCTAGATCATACTGAATAAAGACGTTCCAGAGGCCACGCATTTGCACAATACCTGTATATACTTTTTTTTTTTCTTCTTTTTTTTCGGTTGGCTCTACAGACCTAGATCTTTGGCCTTCTGAACCAGCCTTCTCCACCTCTGCCTATCTTGGGCCATTGCTTTCCAGTTTGTTGCATGCAGCTCTTTCGCATCTTTGTTGATCCTATCTATCCATCTGGTTTTTGGCCTTCCACGTGGTCTCTTCCCAACTATTGTGGCATTCGTCGTTGTGAAAAGGCGTCCTAATGGATTGCTTTGAGCTACATGCCCCGCCCATCTTAACCTCCTTGCCTTCATATCATCAGATATGACTGACCAGTTTCTGTAAGTAATTCTTTATTGGTCTTTCTTCTCCAGGATTTTAGATTTTGAACCCATATCGCTCCAGTTATCGTGCGGAGGACTTTCCTTTCAAATCTCTCGATTCTGCTTTCTTGGGTGCCGGTTAGAGCCTAGGTCTCGCAGCCATACATCAGAACTGGTTTTATCACAGCATTGTATACCCTTAATTTGAGATTTCTAGAGATTTTCTAGAGTACTCTTGAAAGAGAGAAGAAAGCTCTATTTGCGCTTGTTATACGCTGGTCTATCTCTGTATGCTGGTCATTGACTGAGATTATTGTGGAGCCGAGGTATTTAATGTTGTCTACTTTCGGGAATGTTCTGCCATCCACGCAGATACTATTGTTGGGGTGGATTTTTCGGCTAACTATATATATTTTGTTATATCTTCATTTATTTTCAAGCCGATTTGCTCTGCTTCTCGTAACAGAGTCTTTGCCATCTTTTCCTCGCATTTGCGTGTTTCTCGCTTTATATCCTACCCTTTCTTTCCTGATGTCTGCGTAGAATTCGCATATATTTCCGGCCTGCTAGTTGTCCTCAATAGTTACCTGTATATACAATGAATATATATATTCATAACATATCAAACATATATTCATGGTAGCAAATGTTTGCGTCTATTACAACATTCGCTATTAATTTCACTCTTTGAAAATTAAACATTTTCACTTAAGCATATGTGTGCATCTTAAATTAGAATTTAGCGGTTGTGTGTGTTTATCAGGGGATTGAAATATATTGCGTGAACAGAACACGTATTGATCCTACTCTCTAGAAAAGACATTTGCATCTGTTAACGTCCTCTCGCAAATAATAGGAAGAGAGGCTATGGAGTGGCTCTTCTCCCAGCCTGTTGTGAATTATCGGGTTTTGTTCTGGTACCTCAACATCCTTTACATTTCCACTCATAATACAATTCAAATCTGTTTTCAGTTAAAAGGTGTGGAGTGCTAAGCAATTAATGTTACACTATATATAAATGCTAATTAATTAAAATAATGAGAGAAAAGATTTGTATTGTATGCCTAAGTAAAAACATTATCCAATATTTTACGCTTTATATCGTATATTTGGGCGGGGCGGAGAACTGTTATCCTGAATGGTTATTCAATTCATTGTAGTATATGTTGAAATTGTATATATAATAAAGTGATAATAAAACGTATTAAAACTTTAGATCAGGGCACGAAATAGTTACTGAACTTTTTCAAAAAGCTTCAGTTAACTGTTTTACAAATACAGTATTATCATAAAAGTTCTACACTAAAGAACCTTCTTATAAAAAAACTCAAATTTAATAATGAGATCTTTTATTATAATCTCACTATAAAGTTCTAACGAGAACTTTTATAATATAGAACTTGTATATAAAAATTCTTACAATAAAGTCATAAAAATTCTTGTGATAAAGTTCTCAAAGAACTTTTACTATATAAGTTCCGATCAAAAAGTTCTCGTAAGAGCTTATAATAAATGTTTTAACGTAAAAGTTCTGTTTAAACTGTTAATTACCTGTTTAATTTAGACCAAGAACTTTTTCAAAATAAGAGTGCTCAGTTATTTTCTAGCCCTGCTTTAGTTCGATCACGGCTATCGACTTCCTTTTGCTACTCTCGTTCAGGAGATGAACAAACCTGTTGGAACAGAACCATGTCAGAAGATGTCGTTAAGGCATTTACAAAGTAGGGTTGGGATACACAATCAAATCTTCCAACGGTTGTTCGATATAAAGCTTAAAGCACCCATAATTTCTGAGGGCATCTATGAGTTTTGGTCCATGAATAGATGAATAAGCAAGCATTTACAATTAATTCAACTTGTTCATGTTATCTTTGCAGTGCTGTAGCTGAAGGTATTCCTGTTGATCATCCACACCTTGTTCTTGTCTTCTATATGTGCCAATTATTTCTGAGAGAACTTGGCAAATGCAGTCGACTTGTACAACTGATACCTATGGACATGACTGGATATTTTGGTAATATTATCATTTCTATTAAAATCATTCTTAGAACTTGGACATATTTATTTATGAAAAAAAAAATATGTCTTTTATTAAAATTAAAATCATTAATTTAAAAGGTTTTAATGTATAATTATATTCAATAAAAATTTTTGAATAACTATCTAGTAATGTTGGATGCCTTTTTCTCATATATATATGAGAAATATATATATATATATATATATATATATATATATATATATATATATATATATATTTATAGAAAGTAGTCTATTTAATAAACCTAGAAGATATAAAAAATGACCAAGACACAAATTTAGACTTACAAACTGGAAAACTTATATTGGAAAATGAAAATTACTACAAAAAGAATAAAAGATGGAAAAAAATCGTACTATCAGAACAACTTAGCAAAACTCTAATAAAAGATGTCCACAATACTTATTGCCACATTGGGAGAACCCAGATGACAAATAAAATAACACCTTTCTACACAGGAAAAAGTATCATCGAAAACATTAAACAAATTTGTAATTAATGTGAAATTTGTTTAAAAAACAAATTAAGGGGAAGCCAAAATATGATTTAATGTCATATTTAGGTCCAGCGACACGCCCATTTGAAATTATATCTATTGATACCATTGGAGCTTTCGGAGGATCATGATCAACAAAAACATACATCTCCTGGTTGATCATTTCACAAGATACGCTTATATTGCAACATCAAAAACCAAAGCTCCAGCGATTTTATAACTCTAATCAAAAAAGTGGCACAAGGCAACGCTGTTGATATGGTATTGACTGACCAATATCCTGGTTTAAATTCCAAAGAGTTTAAACAATTTCTGAAGAAGGAGAGCATAAGAATGGCTTTCACTGCTGTGGAAGCACCATTTTTAAACGGACTTAACGAAAGGCTAAATCAAACCTTAGTCAATTAGATAAGATGTAAAATAAATGAAAGTGATAAGAAAACAGCATGGACTACTATTGCAAAGAAATGTGTAGAAGAATATAACGAAACAGAACACATAGTCACGAAGTTTGCACCAAAATATCTTTTGGAAATGTGAATATTCTAACACTTGAATTGATATCAAGATGTACAAAAGAAAACCTGAAAAGAGATAGGAAACTTGCTCTTGAAAACACAATAAAATCACATAATTATAATAAAAGATTATTCGACCGGCATAGGGAAGAATACAAATTGGAAGTGGGAGACAGAGTCTACGTGGAAAACGGAAACCGACTAAATAGAAAAAATTTGGAAGAATTGAGGATTGGACCTTACGAGATTCTGAAGAAGATCTCCAATTCAATCTATGAAGTTAATACCGGACACAGAAAACCTGAATCAAACCTCTAGCACATTACGAAATTGTGTCCAGTGATTGTTAGTAAATGAACAATTGCATACATTGTCACTTGAAATTGTTTATCTCTAAGGGGGAGAGGGGAAGATGTAAAGAAAACACAGAGCGCTTTTCTTAAGTTTGTATTAATGCCGCTACTGAAAATGCTAACTAGAGACACCAGATGTCAGGACGGACAGCTGTGATAGCTAAGAAGATAATTTTTTTGATGAGTTAAGCATTAGATCTACAGGCATCGTTCTGTGCTTGAAATAAAGCTAAATAACTATAACTTCAATCCTAACGATTTTCCTAGTAGGATCATAATTTTCTCTAAAATTTGGCTAAAAATTTGATCCAAAACATCACTTTTTGGAAAACTGACCAATATTTGTAATTCTGTTTTAAATGAAGTACGACAACTTTGAATAAAGTCGGTAAAGAATTGAGGCTCGAAATGAATACAGATAAAACAAAATATATGGTTTGTAGTAAGAAACAGTATCATATAACAATATATGGTAAATACCAAAAATGCCGATGATTTCGATGATATCGTTATAACAGAAAATACGTTTAAGTGCCAAGAAAAGTTTGAAAATCCGAACTTCACGAAATCTAAAAGAAATGATATTCAAGAAGAAATAAAGGCAAGGAAAGGACGGGAAATGCTAGTTCTTTATCCGTCGCAAAATCATTAAGTTCCAATTTACTTTCTACGACCATGAAAGTAAGAATTCAGAAAACTGTTATACTTCCTCCTGTTCTGTACGTATGCGAAACGTGACCGTTAGCGTTTAGTGAAGAGTGACACTTTAAGGTTTTTGAAAATAAAGCATTCTATAGACTATTTGGATCAGAGAATGATGTTTCAACCGGAGAATTTCGACGGCTACATAACACCGCCGTTGATCAGATCGGATGCATCAGCATCCGATGAATATAATTAAGATGATGGGATCACGGCTAATGAACTGAGCGGGTAAAGTTGTAGAGATAGATAGCGAAGGAATCACTAAAAGTGTACTATCAGTACTAATATGACGAGTATGCGTCCTTCGGAGGATTGTGTCAGGTTCGACCTTCAGGATTTGTGTTTTTATGGAATTCAGTTGATGGAGGTTTGCAGTCAAGGACTGTTGCCTCATCGAGCCTCTGGGTTCCCTAAGCCTTTTATTTATTTATATTATTTAAAACATAAATAACAAAATTGAAAGCTAAATTCATAGCCAATACAAAAATATTTTTCTGCCAAAAAATATGTATATAATATTTTATTTATTAGGTTAGTAAAATAACATTTATATCTTATTACTTATTTAATTTTTTTAATCATAAAAAATATATTTTGTTATTTACATTTTCTTATCATCACAATTTCTCCTACGTATTGTTATCTATAATTATTTATTTAAAATGTTAAGTTGAGCTAAATAAAATATTATTTAAACAAATATAGAGAATCGAGCAGGCCCATCCAACCTTGGAAATGTGATAAGCCAAATTTTGCTGTGTAAAACTATCGCACCTGACTTCAACCAAGAAGAGGTATGTAGCATTGCCAAAGATTCTGCTGAATTGACACGTCTGCTTAATGAAATGCAAGAGTTTCTCCCGACTCAAGATATATCATCGGGTAATGATAATTTATGTAATATATTTGTATTATAACCTAATGTAACGAAAATATGTATTCTTTCATTATTGAGCAATATGACAGTTTCTTCCACATTGGCTTTATTTTAAGTCCAAAATTAAGGCTGGGATAGCCTAAGTTGTAAAAGTGAGTGCCCGGGAGCGCCCGGTTCGGAGCGTTAAGTTCGATTCTCTCCTGAGTCAGTTAACATTTATTTCTTGGCGATCTCACAAAATAAATTTTGAAAACCCTCTGATTAGTAAAGAGCGACAACCTCTAGGTAGCCGTCACGGAATAGCCTTAAACCTAAACCTGCCGTACTAATTTCCCGCAGTACCTTCTTCTTCTATCACTAGTTCTTCAGTCCTTTTAAACATAGAGCTCGCCTGGCCTCGTATCACCTCTTCCTTTTATATTTCATCTGATTCAATGTCTTTTCACGTTCTCGGGGATCACTTTGTTTGGAGTAGCGATGGCACTGATTGTCGCCCATATGAGGTTGAGGACCTTTTTGTTGTGAAGGGATGTCCATTTCCTCTTTTGGAACGGAATCAAAATCCGCTTTAAGGTCCAGAAAGGACTAGTTTGTATTGTTTCCTCCACCCCAAATCTTCTCCACAATCATTGGAAGTGAGAAGATCCTGGATTTGGATGGTCTAAACACCACTTGCTGTGCCTCTATATACTATTCAACCCATTTACTTGGCCTCTGCTCCAAAATTCTGGTATGCCCTACATTTTTAGGTTCAGTTTCTCTCTGACGTCTCCATTTCTGTTTCTCTATCACTGGGATATTGTATTCTGAAAACTTATGCTGGTAATAAATTCTTCATTCTTCTAATATTTTATCATCCTCTGCAACCAGCTCACCGGGGTCGTTTTTAATATTTCTTGCTGTTTTCCTTTTTAGCACCATAAAGATTTCACTGTGGTCTATAATTTTCTCCGTAACTGTCCTGTATTTTCTTACCAAAATTTTCCAAAGATTTTGCTATAAAATTTTTATCTATTTCATTTATCAGCATAGACTACACAGAAGTTGCCTGTAAATACTATCGACTGTATTTAACACTTAAGTCAGTTACAAGTCTAGTCGTCCTAGTCATACGGGCATTACAGTGAGACTCCTGCCTAGGTGAAACACTATCTTGTTGGGACCAGTAGTGCACATCCTACCCGCTAAAAGTACCTAATTTACAACTATCATAAGTTTATCCTACCTATTTGATTAGTGTTTAGTTATATTCATCTATTAATTATCTACATTGATGGGTTGTATTCGGAATTTTGGATGAATTTTAGATATTGAATGAAGATCTAATAGTTCTTAGAAGCTATTAAAAATCTAATATTTTGTGTTGCACTGTGGACATGCATACTATGACACAATGTATTTTTTCATCACCCTTTTCTAAAATTTAAATTTAGTCTTTTTCTGACCATTTGACTATAGAAGCCTGATCTTGACCATCTATATCATCTATATTTGTTGACAACAGATATTTTCATTGTATGAGCTTTAATTTTTCGATTCACTACATTCGTTTGCTTCAAACCCCGTTTAAACTATCTTTTATATAATCAAATATCAATCAGCGTGTGGAATCAATATTGTATGAAAATCGCAAACATAATTGTTGAGATACGCTATATTGTGCCATGTAAAATCTAGGTAAACAGGCAATTCTGAACCCGCAACCTTATTGTGGTTTACATTATTGGCCTACACTACTAACGTTTATAGTAAACTGCCAAAGATGCCTATATTTTTTTATTCTTGATTTACGTTTTTTCTTTTTTTTTTATTATGCGCCTTTGATATCGATTATGTTCATTCATACTCTGCTCGTTTAATAAACAATTAATTAGTCATATTCTTTTTTAGAGAGGCCTGCTGCTCTTATAAGCGAAGAAGGAAGCAACAGATGGACAAAGAAGAGAAGAAGGAGTTCCTTATACAAACGTTTTGGAACAATCTGCTGCATTAGAAGGCCATCATATTTGTGAATTAAAACTTATCTCAAAAAGTCATGCAGGCAAAGCAATGAATCTATTCTTGAAAAAAAAAAAATATGAACCTGAAAATAAAGTATACATGGTTTCTTTGATAAACTCTTGAATTCTAGTTCACTGAACACAATATTTAAAATGAAGAAAAGTACGATGTTTTAAAATACCTAGTTATTTTTCAAAAAAATCATATATTTATTTAAAATGATGTTATTCTTCTATGTAAATCAGAATACAATAGCATGGTTAATTGTATCTTTTTTTATGTTCTGATAATGCATTATTTTTTGCTTTGTAACACTTTTTTTCATAAAAAGAATTCAAAAGAAAATTCATTTCAAACCATTTATTAATATTATAATTTATAGTGTTTTTTATTTTATTTTAAATCTAAACAGGGTCATTGTTTAAAAGCATTTCAATACAAAACATAAGTAGCCATTTTTTGTATTCATGTCAAAACATATTGGCAAATTAAGCCATTTTATGATCATTTAGAAGGGATAAATATTAAAGAGTTGATTTGTGCACAAAATTTTAGATGTTTAGTTTCATTATATTTGAACTTTTGAATTACAATATTTATGTAAATCAAATTTATATATTTTGTAATGTGTTGTAAAACACAAAAAGCTGTAAACATTTATTATATGGAATTGATAAATGTAATTATTTAGTTTTAAATGTTTTTATTGTGATTTTAAATTTGCAGAGACCAACATCAAATCCGAATCTGTTCAATTAATTAAGGATAATATTTCCTACTTCATTTAAAGAAAAGTTTATCACAATGATTAAACAGCTTCAACAGTTATTTTAACACGAAATTAACAATCCCCTTGGAATGTAAAAACCATTTTTAAAAGTCAAATTATCAATAAAAATTTATGATTGTGAATTTTATCCGGCACATAGTGCATCGAATGTACCTAACAAGTGGGAAAAGTCATAGACTGATTAATGATTGCTGTCCAGCTATTATAACTTTTTGCATTGATTTAATATATTAACGAACCCAAGCAACAATAATTTCCATATATATACAAATAATAGGACCACCGATTGAATTCTTCATGCAATTAATCCAAACCCTCCAACGGGTATGTGACAGCCGTCAGCCTACTGGATGTAACTTACACCGATATGGCGTAGGATTGATGACCCTACTCCCTGTACCTTAATCGGAAATCGCACAATGGTTTTCCAGTATGTCAAGTAGACACCCGTAGGTTCAGTCCATGGAAAGTCTGCTTTGTGGAATGTAATTTTTAAATCCTCGTGCACCTAATGACCCATAACAGCCATAATCCGTGAATCTAGACTGATATGTCACTGCCATTTGACCCCAATGTTTTAACATACATGCGTGGGTGGGAAGGACACTGCCAATTTAGCTCCGAAAAGATCGGTTATGGAGTTATGGGTAACCTGCCGTTACACCAGCTGTCCCAACTCCAGATTTTGTGTTCTCACAAGCAATAAATGACTGTAATAATACCACATCGCGTGATCTATGATCTTCAGGGCCTATACTCCCCCCCCCCAAAAAAAAAAAATAATATACATATGTATATACATACACACACACACATATATATATATATATATATATATATATATATATATATATATACATACATATGTATATGTATATATAATATATCAATATATTTTGTTGGAATTAGTAATATATTATATAAATATTTTGATTCTGCAAAATTAATTTAATGAGTAGAAGCAATTACCTACATTTGTGCTTGCGGAAGCACAGACATCCTGGATTGGGTCACCCAAACTCACGTTGCTACGAACCCTGGTTTCAATGGCGCAGCGGCAGGCTGCATATAGTCCATAGATTCAGCAGTGTCCTTCCCAGCGAAGTACACTCGGGTTCAAGGACAGTGACAAATCAGATCCACGGATTATGGATGGCGCACCAAGACCTATATTTTTCCCCCGAAGCAGACCACCCCTAAACCAAACCTCCGGGCGGCTTTTTAACATCCTGAAAAACCACAACGCGATTAAGGTATATGGGGAAGGGTCGCTTACTTGGGGAAGGAATGATTGAGGAATCCTGAGACCGGGATTCAAAGTGCACACTTTTGCAAGCGTGTTACTTAACTCGCTCGACCACCCCGTCCCCTTTTATATCTATATGTATATATATATATATATATATATATATATATATATATATATATATATATATATATATATATATATATATACATCAACAAGATAGTGTCAATTAATCTTTTCTGAACGTATTGGAAAGGAAAGAACGGCATGGGCATCAAATATGGTTGGGTGAATCATTTTAAAGTGGAAATATATAATATTTTATTGTAAAAATAAAACTTTTTTTAATTTTAATTAATATGTAGCAATATCGAAGTAAATTAGCTTGTGCGTCCGGTTCGTGTGAGTTGCATCCAATAGCCTGACGGGCCTCGCTTACTCGGGAAAGGAATGATTGAGGTATCCTGAGGCTGAGATTCGAAGTGCACTTTTTCAAGCGAGTTAGTTAACTCACTCGGCCATCCCGACCCCTTATAAATTGATAAATATATATGAACAAGATAGTGTCAATTAATTTTCTCTGAACGGATTGTAAAGGAAAGAACGGTATGGGTATCGAGTATGGTCGAGTGAATCATTTTGAAGTGAGGAAATATAAAATATTTTATTGTAAAAATACAACTTTTTTTTAATTTTAATTAATATGTAGCAATATCGAAATAAATTAGCTTTATTATCATTTAATAATGAAAAGAACCTTCCACTTGTTATAAGTAAGTGTGAACAACGAAGCTGTAAAGCACCAAGATGTGCCACGTTAAAAAGTTCTATTGAGATAAAATTCATTCAACTGACTTTCAACCCCAAAAGCTAACGTTGACACTTGCTTATGAGACCTTTGACTATTGCCAACAGGTGATTATTTAATTTGTCCATTGTTCGATGCACTGTGTGGCATTTCAATTTAAAAAAAAAGTTAAACTACGGAAATTCAAAGTTCCATTATGCTAAATAAAATAACTACACCAAAAAATTAAAGAACACCAAATTAAAACAACATTCATTTTATTTTATATCACCGTAATAATACGGTTTTAGGAATTATATTTATATTTAATAAGATCATTGGCATCGCTGAGATTCAATGAACAAGTTTTCTCAGAGTAATTTAATTTTTATATATTTAATGTAAATATTAATTTAAAAACTACATGTATCTCAATTTTTAGTAAAATAATTTTAAGAAAGATTAATTAATTAATTAATAAATAGGAGCTCCCTATCCAGCGTTAATCGCAACATTGAATTTAATTAAATATTGGTGGTCATGATCATAATCCTTCTGCAAAGTGACTGATTCAACTTTAAAGAGCATGCTGATCTACATACTTACCGAAAGGTTTACTTTACTTAACATAGAGATTTTTTCCCATATAGTAATATATCTACCCTAAAATCTCCACGTTTTTGTTTCTTCCTCTTTTTAATACCTACTTATTTTTTTGTTATTTCTAGTATTTTTTGAACTCTCAAAAATATTACTAGGAAACAAAAAAAACTGAAGAATCGGGGGTCTCTTGAGACTCGCGGCCCGGGGCAAGTTGCCCCCTTCGTTCCCACATTCCTACGCCCCTGATGGTTATAATTCAAACTTATTAGAAAAAGCACATGCTGAATAAAAAACAAAACAAATAAAAAATAAGCTGAATACAACACTATTGATGCGATTTTCATCATAGCGTTTTTTACTGACGTTTTGGTTTTTCAAATATACTGGATATTGTAAAGCTTAAATATTGGTGTATAGAGTAGATTCAACAAGTATAGAGTAATGTATAGTATAGATTCAATAATTGAATATTGTATTTATTTAAATCAAATGCATATTCATTCTTTAAGTCATTCCAAATCACTTTCACAATTTTTATATGAATATTTTTATATGTAATAGTAATTCTTAAGAGAGCCCTTAAGTATATTCCTCACAAAATAAATAACACATCTTTTTTCTAGTGTCTTCCTTTGTTTCTGGAGATACCTTCACCCTGAATAGAAAATATCATGTTTGGACGGTGCATTAGATATCTTCGGAATCTAGTAACCAAATAGTGATACAAGGAAATCATATGTTGTCCAAATCAGATTTTTTAAGGTTATATTCAAATGCGCAAACCTTGAAAAATGAAAAGGTTTAAAATAATTTGTTGTGTTACAAAAATAATAATTGAGCCTGGGGAGGCAACTCATCTAATCCAGAAAAAGCGCCGGTCTTGGAAAATTTATGCTGTTTATATTTTTTTAAATGCAATCTGATGTCCATGTTCATGAGTTCATGATCAAAGGTTCATGTTCAGATAATTTTCAAAATAGTGAAGTTACTTATTTATTATTATTATTTTTTTCTACTGTCTTATTAACTCTCTTTGAATTCCATCAATTCCCAACTTTATTGTGATCAGTAAAACGTATTTATACAATTTTAGCTAAGCAAAACCAGGCATTATGAGGATAATAAACAGCCCATGTACCATACTTGACCTAGCAAAAATTAAAAAACATAGTGATATTCAGTCGTTTCTTCTTTCTGCATACAATTTTCCTGATCTTGTGCCCTTGTTTGCCTTTATCAATAACTCATTTGTTTTGAACCCGAGATATCAGCCCATAATTTATCGCCAGTATCGGCAACTGTTATGAATCGTTTCGCTAACATAATTTTTATTTCTAAAAACTAATTGGACAATTAATTAATTAATTAGAATTCATTTTCATATACTACATATAACTAAGATCGCCCAAAAAAAAGTAAATACAAAAAAAAAAAGTCTTAAAATAAATAAACTTTACCATTCGTTGAAAAAAGTTAATAACCGGATAAAAATCAGACCACTGTCTGTAAATTTTCACTTCCTGTTTTAAAACTAAAAACTTCGATAATAGTTGGCATTTAACACGACATAGTATAAAAGTCCCATCTATTATTTACTTTATTAAAAGAACTTTGTCAAGCTTTATTTTTATTTATTATTTTTTTAAAAGAAATCAGTATTGAATTTATGATTAAAAATAAATAAATAAACCTATCGTTTTCACATTTTTACAAATAAAGGAGATCTTTAATATTACTACATCACAATTAGGTCTTGTGTTACCTATTCCTGAAAAAAAAAAAAAAAACATTAACCGAAAACCGCTACGTCGAAAATTAAGCAAACATATTCCTTTGAAAAAGTATTTCAAATAAACGTAGGAAAATAGGTTTATGAACAGATATATATGCCTATGTGTGTGTGTCTGTGTGTGTGCGTGCGTGCGTGCGTGCGTGCGTGCGTGCGTGTATATATATACGCATCCATACCTACATAAGTAGTATTTCGCTGGTAAAAAAATTCTTGAAATTCATTGGTGTGCCTAAATATATATTTATTAAGCATAGCCCTTAAACAACTGTGAAATCTGCTCACATCCGGAAAATAATTTAGCTTTTAAAGAGAATAGAAATGGAAGATTTAGTTCTACGTAATTATTATGTTATTTAAAAAAATTATCACCACTCTAGGCAAGGGCATAGATAGGTATCTCCAGGGTGGGGATGTCCCACCCTCCCCCAGAAATTTTTGAAAATGAAATACATAATAAGAAGTACAATAAAAAAACAAACAAAAACTTATAATTATTTAGCCAGCCACAATAGTATTCATATTTAATAGAAAATACAGTAAAAATATGCACAATAAAAATGGGTTTAACTATTTCTAAATACATTCATTATACTTATTCAACTATTCTATGCACCAGGAGTCTCTAGGCTACGATCCAAATTACAACAATCTGGCTCGCATAGTTTATATTAATTAGATTCTAAAATTTACAATGAAAGTAAATTATAAAAAATAATAATCCGATTTTTTTTATTTAACAACCAATTTAGAAACAAAATAACTGATTTGCATAAGTAAACTAAACATTTTAACTGTAATTAAGGATATGGGTATGTTGGAATGATGATCTAGCTAGGATCTTAGTGGAGGAATCAGTGTGGCCCTTAGGCAAAAATGTGTGGAGACCCCTGCTATTCACAATATGTTACATTAATTACAAAAAATATAAAAATTGTTTAGTGAAACGTCTTGAAAATCTTGTAATCATCATCTGTGAAAACACCTATTAAATTTAAATTAATCTTTAACTAAAATTGTTTTATTTTTTTACATAATATGTAAGCCAGTTATAAGAGAACATTGTTTAACTGCAGTCATTATTGTTCTTTTGTATTAAACATAAATATTAAACAATGTACACTTATATTTTAATTTTTTTTTAAATTAGGTTTTTAAATATTTACATAGTTTTATGTATCATTTTATTTTTAGGGAAGCGTATGTTTGGGTATTATCATATATATATGTATATATTCTATAATTCACTAAAAATGCTAAACAAAAATTTTAACTTATTGATTTTATTCAGTGTTACAATTTCAATATAATATTTCAATAATATAATATATAATATATTCGATGTGATTAAGCTAAGTCTGTAAGTTTATTAAAACTATATCTCGATCCATTTTATTTTTCTTCATTTGCTATTTTTATTTTTGCAGACATTTTTATTTATTGTCGATAGTGGTTGTGATATCAACTATGTTATAATAATTATAAATGTATGATTGTAAACAATGTAGAACTATATATCATTCAATAATAGTTATTATTATATTCAATTAACAATTCAATTAATAACTGTAATAAATATCATACTATATTAAATATCAAAAGATTTTGTAAAAAAATTACAATGAGAAATGTAATGTGAAGACTACTAGGGTCTGTGTATAAACAGTCTAATTTTTTTTTTTTTTTTTTTTTTTTTTGTTACATGATATGCAATGCATTCATTATATTACATTACAGCAGTAACTAGGACTGATTGTTAAATTCAATTTAATCTAAATCAAACTAAATGTGGTATTAATAAGTAGAATATATTTCAATATTCCGTGTTCATTTAAACAGTTTTAAAGAAATTAGGTAGGTTTGTAATAACTCATGGTATAATCATTAATTTTATCACTAATAATAAGTTCAACTTTTAATTGTTCTATATGTAGACTGCATCAGATATACACATTATTTAATGGAAGCAATATCTGTTTTTTGAAGTAAACCATTTTTTAATATTTGCATCATTACTATAATGGAAAAATAAATTATGGTGTGTGTATTTCATGATGCTAGTTAATCGCTTCTCTGGATCAGTTGATATATATATATATAAATGACCAACTACTCTATGAAATTGTGAGAAATGAATTGTCATGATGATTATATGTTAATAATAAACTTTATTCAATCAATTCATATATACTAATATTCACTATTTTTGAATACCTATGTATGATTTTTAAAATTATTTCAATAGCAAAAAAATAATAAAATAAAAAATGTAAAAGCATAGATATATTTCATCATATATTTGTGTTAAGACTGTTATCAAAAACATGATAGAATTTGAAATTCTTTAAATTGTCCAAGCTAATTTTTAATTTGTTGCTAATTTTATTTTGTACAATTTAAATTTTTAAAAAAGATAGTGATTTTCCATATCATGGGAAAGTTCACCACACGAAAATAAAGTGCCTAGAGTAGAATATCAGTAGTTCTTTTTCATTTTTTTTTTTTAACTCATTTGGATTTTAAAGAATAAAGAAGACAAATTTTATTTTGTGATGTGAATCAAATTATAAAAAAAATCAAGTATATTTATATGCACAATAATTTTTTTTGGATCACCCCTTGTTTTCCCAATAACAGTTTTCTGCAGCAAAAACGGCTTTTGACCCCAGTAGTGCAATATTTGAGACTAATAAACACAGAGAAGCTTTTAGATTAACACCAGATTAGGAACCGAAACAATTCCTTAAAAATGTGATAACCGGATAATTCAGATATTATCTTTCATAATAGTTGTGATTTGTTGGGCTGTGGTCTGTGGAAAGTTCATCGAGCCGGGAAACGTAATAATTTAACTGCCCTAAAGCTTTATGAATGAAAAAGTCAAGGAGGTCGGGATTACGGTTGAGATCAGTTGGCCAGTGTATAGGAGAATCTGGGGAAAGGGTGTAGCTACGATAGGAATAAATTGCAGAAAGCAATGTTCACCTATGGGAATTGGTGGTTCTGGATCCACATTGCTGGTGTTTTGCATTTAAGTTTGCACACATAAGGAAATGGCATCCTTAGGAATTACTGAAGGAATTGAATTGGGATTCGAAAATCGGTATTTTAGGCGGGGAGTATGTTGCAACAATCGTAATGGGAAAAGGTGAAGTTTGAATTGTTACAGCTGTGATTTGTCGGAAATTATGGACTGGTAAGGGGAATAAGTAATGGGAGAGGGATTGATGGATAATGACAACGGTGCCAGTAAGTGCAGTTTCATCAGGATAAATATGGTAGTCAGGTATGTTGAACAGTCGTTTTCTGGTTAGTCGGGTTTCAGTGATTAGGGCTATTCCCAAATCTCCTCCCCCTTCACTTTTTCCAGGGGCCTAGCAAACTGGAACCTCTTCCGCCAAATAATAGCCGAAACAGTTGACCTCAGAGTAACACTCAAAATCCCTTAAGACTTTGATGAGGCTGTAAGTTCCTTCACCACCTTGATCCAACAAACAGTCTGGATTGCATCCTTACCTCTATTTTCCCCGAAATACTGCAAGAAGAATCCATTGCCCCAAGACCTCCTAGACGTTATTCAATCCAAACGATGCTCTAGAACATTTTGGCAACCAGAAATCCTGACGATTGTACAATTACTATTCCAAACTAGTTAAAAAGAAAATGGCTACCCTTTAGATCCCAATCCTACAATACCCACCTTTCCTCACTATCTGCTCGTGATAATTCTCTCTGGAAAGTAACTAAAAAAAATCCTTAAATATTATCCTGTTTCCCACAGCTTTCGACGTAATGATGGTTCCTGGGCTTCGTCAAATGAGAATAGAGGAGAAGAATTTGCCAAAAATCTATCTAACACATTCATTTCCCATCTCGAACTCCCACCCATGCAGATAAAGTTTTAAGCATTAGTGGGACCAGCCATGAGACTCGGGCTTGAAGTAAACCAGGCGAAAATGAAGTATCTTGTGACAGGGGAAGTGCCTGGTCCGAATGAGAGTCTTTGGTAGAATGAGTAGCCTTTTGTGAGTAAAGCTTTGAAAAGGTCCAAGATTTTGGGTACCTGGGCTTCTTGGTTGCCCAAGATAATGACGGGAGAACTGAGATGAAGAGGAGAATCGTCTCTGCCAACCGATGTTACTTTGGGCTAAGAAAACAGTTCATCGGCGACATTGGTGGAGGCCAAGACCCGTCACCGGGTTGTTGCGCCGCAATAATAATAGCAATCACCCTATTTCCCACACCTTTCGACGTAATGATGGTTCCTGGGCTTCGTCAGATAAGAATAGAGCAGAAAAAATAAGGAATTCCTCTCTTCACCGATTCCTCTCTCCCCACCTAAAGCTGTCAACCGCTCTGAGGTCAAATTCCTATAAATAAACTATAACCACGAAAATCTCTTGGACACAATCTCCTTATTTTTCAGATCCTTCGACAACTTCCCAGAAAATCAATTATATTCCTTACCTATCTATACAATTGTATCCTCCTCACAACCCACTTTCTAATCTGGGAACACTCCACAATTATCCTTTTCCTTAAACCAAGTAAACCTGGTAAAAAAAACAACGTAGCACAAGCTTTGAACCGGGTGTGGCATGACGGCTTGCTTTTCAAGCTCCAACAAATTCACCCGAATCCTTAGGCCTACTTCTTAGATCCTACCTCTCTTGCCGTTCCTTCCGAGTTCGCAGTGGCACAGATTACTCTACCTGCTACCCCGTTGAGACTGTTGTTCCGCAAGGCAACTTCTTGGGTCCTGTTTTCTACATTCTCTTTACCGCAGACATTCCTACAAACCCCGATACCTTTCTGGCCATATTTGCTGATGATACCGCTATCCTATCATCCCATTCAGATCCCGAAATGGCATCTTAAAACCTACAAAGACACCTCTCATTGATCTAGCAGTGGTGCAACAATTGGCGCATCAAAGTCAATGAATCAAAGTGCAAGCATGTCACTATCACCCTCCGACGTTGATCTTGTCCACCAGTCCATTTTAACTCCATACAACTTACCTCTTCCTACACTATCCGGTATCTTGGCTTCCTACTAAACAAAAGACTAAAATGGAACCCACATACTAGACTTAAAAGACAAGAGCTTAATAGACGATATGGCCAGTTATACAGAATACTGAACAGAACATCTCATCTTTCAATTGACAAACTATTAATCTATAAGACCACTCTGAAACCTTTTTGGACCTACGGACTTGATCTGTGGGGAACAGCTAAATTTTCGAACATCAAACGTATCCCAATCCTGAAATGATTGGGATACGTTTGATGTTCGAAAATTTAGCTGTTCCCCACAGATCAAGTCCGTCTGACTGAAATAGACTGAAATTCTAAAGGTCTAAGAACAATAGTAAATTTGCCATATTATGTTATAAACATGACCTTACACCATCACCTTAATATCCCATAAGTTCTTGACCTTATTCCATACAAATTCTCCATATTTCATCAGTACCTTAATTATCATTCTAACCCTTTATTACCATTCCTATCTAGCTCCTTATCCTTATAACCCTCCTCAAATGTTGAAACGGCAGTGGCCCTGAGATCCTTTCTAAATATTCTATTGGAGTCCTGGCAATGGCCAACTTCCCACTCACGTCCTGAGCCTCTGTGTCTCTAGCCCTCTCTCAGCCTGCGTGTGAGAAGCGGTTGGGTGAGATGAGCACTAGGATCTCCTTGGGCCCTGGTTTTCCATCCACATGTGAGGGACAAAGTATGGTTCGGAGTTCCCTGGGCACAGCATCCGCCAACGGCAATCTTGATCTGCCTTTCCTTCGTTAGCCATGGATTTCCTCTTCATACATTTTCTTTGTAATCTGATTTTCAGGCAGTTTAGCATGTCCAGTCTATCTTAAGCGGCTTACTTTAATGCAGGTCACTACATCAACATCCCCACATATATTCCACACCAAATTTCCCGACGGTCAATAAGTACCCTTAAATTATTCCATCGTTCTCGACCTCTTCTCCCACAACCTGCCCGCAAACTCCTTGTGTCCTCTGTTATCTTTCCCCACTTTGACTACGGATGTGTGGTATACGAGGGCCTCTCGAATGTGCTCGAGGACAGATTGAAGCGGATCATGAACTGCTTTTTAAGATTTGTCTTCGGCACCTCGAGGTGTCCCACCTTTAAGGCGAGTTAGACTGGCTCTTCCCCTGCAACCGTAGATAATATTTCCTCGGATCTTTTCTATACCAAACTATCACCACCCACCATCCTTCCTACATCTACAGCCTCCTACAATTCAAATCCTCGGTCCACGCACTGGAAACAAGATCTCGCCTTTCTGACCTCCATACTCCCTCCCACAGAACCAAAACATTCGAATGCTCCTTCCTCGCCCGCTTCTCTACCCTTTGGAATTCCTTTCCTTCTAATATCCGCCATGCTTCTTCTCTATCCTCATTCAAATCCCTCCTTTTCCAACACCTTCTTTCTCTCCAAAATGATGCTCTCTAATTGCGAAATTTCAGTTTAGGATTAACATCTGGATCAGAAGTGAATAATAGATTTTAATGTACAAACTTTGCTAATCAATTCATTATTTTTGTATTTTTCATTTTCTCTGTTTTTTTACTTTTTTCTTGTTGTTTTTTTTCTCTTTTTTTTTGTTTTACTCAAATTAATTATATTTTTTCGATAAAAAAAACTATTTATTTGCTTATTTATTTTGCAGAAGATATTGTAAAAATTAATTGGTCTGTATTCTATAGTCTTAAGGCCAGATAATGTTACTGTTTTATTGGTTCCTTCATGTTATTCTTAAGGGACCTAGTCCCAGAATAAAGTTCTTTTATCTATCTATCTATATCCATTAACTCAGCATGGATTAATGGTCCGCTGTTGTCAGAGTTCATTTGTATAGATTACTCCCCAAGATTCTCATCAGGGCCCGCCTCTCAAATCTTATTAGGGACAGTTCCTGGTTTCTATATATGTGATTACCGGGCTTACTAGTATCTTATATAAGCAGATCTTTGTAGCTCTACTCTTGAAATGCACAAGTTGTCGATAGTAACACCTGTTAGCGAAAACAATCCTGCGCTAAATTTTATGGGCAATGTTGTTCTGGGAATTGATCTGAGATCCCAAATATATAAATTCCTCCACTCACTCTAAGGCATATGGTCCAGTATGGACGTAGAGTAATCTTTCATGTATAGGTATGGCGTTACTTGCCCATACACTTCGTTTTAACCTTATTAATAACGCGATCAATTCTTTCAGCAGCTCTTTGGAGCTGCAGGAATGCATCTTTCATGGTCTCGAAGGTTCTTTCAATTATATTTATATCATCCACAAAGCCGAGGATATTATATTACATTATATACCTACTGGGAATATTATTGTCTCATCTATTCAGTGGGCGTTTCCTGCTGTTGCCAGACATCCATAAGTAACTTGTGCGTATATTTCACTAATATCTCACCAACATATTTGAACAGCTCCCCTGACAATTCATCTCTTCCTGGTGCTTTGCTATTGTTAAGTATTTGTGTGACATTTTGGACTTCATCCTCATTTGAAGATTCGATGTCGCCCTCAGGTAATTGAATTTCCTGCTCCGTATCATCCCCATCTAGCAAAGTGCCAAAATAATCCTTTTATCTAATCAGAATTCCTGGAATGTCTGTATTAGTCTCTGCAAGCACTTTTCCGAGGCTAGAATGGTCTCCTTCCAGTATTTACAAGCTGATAGAATTTTCTTATTTCATGCCATTGTCTATATTCTCCAGCTGTTTCCTATGCCATATTTTTTTTCTTTTTTCTATGTAAGAGTTTTTCAAATCTTCTCTTGTACCTATACTGCTCCACTGAGTGGCGGGTGAGTCTTTGAAGCATGAGGTGCTATCTCGTATAAGTATCTTCACTTATATTATCAGATGTTAAGACAATACAAAGAATGGCAACAAGGATTGAATCGTTTTAGTGAAAGTTGCAACGTGAAAAGTGTTGAAAGCCATGATAACTGAATCCGTTTCAACTGAAGGCTGAAAACGTAAGATGAGTGAATATTTTCTGTTTTGAAAGATCTTCAGAGGCCTAAAATAAGTGATGGAATAATTGTTGGTTAGCTGTGAGAATTTTCGTTTCAGAACGAGAGGGAAGTGTACAAACCACATGGAGAGTTTTATTAAAGAAAACGGGCATTTTTTTCAAGACAGATGAACTAAAACACGACATATTCTTAACGCTTTCAAATTATTGGCGAAATTATCTGTACCAAACAAACCAGAATCTATTTCATACAAGTACTTGGTGGTTTGGTTTGGTTAGTCATATTTTGAAAAAAGAATCCGTATTTGCATCAGGTTTTAGAGAGTAAAATAAAAGCATTAATGAATAGATCGCTGGACTTCTTAGCTTGGCAGCTAATTGTTAATTCATCACGTATCTCGACAAAATTTTGGTTGATAGATTCGTTATTGTTAAGAATATGGGTTCCGCTAGCGACCGTTTATCCGAGGGGAACGCCCAAACCAATCACCATCGCTGACACAATTAATATGGAAGATAAATAGAAACTAATAAGGAAGTCGCGGAGAATCAGTTCGGATTTTTAAAGCCTAAAAATGTATTTGCTGTATTCGTAAAAAATAAAAAATTAGAAAATGTGGACTCCCAGAAATTTAGGTAGAATGGTGGATATTCTAGTTTGTCTGGAGTTAATAGAAAAATTTGTTCTGCTTGCGGTTACTAACCATACTAATACCGGATGCTATTCACGATTTTTCGAATTGTAAATTTAAAGACTAAACTTATAAAAAGAGTTTGCAGGTGGGAGATGTATTCAAAATGTGTCCAAGAAATATCAAGAAAAATGGTTCCTCGGTACTTAACGATGTTAGAAAGCATTCAGGTAAAGAACAACTTTATTTTGTGTCTGAAGATTTAGAGTCTTCATACCCAATTTAAGTTGCAGAAGATAGTGGATTTGGATATCAGGTTGTACTTAAACTAAATCGCGATACTGAAATATTGTTTCAGATAGGCACAAGTTGTCTTAGTACCACGGGAATGGCCAGAAAACCCTGGCAGCGGCTTCACATAGATTATTTCGGACCACTACTGAGGCGTTACTACTTGGTTGTCATCAACACTCACTCAAAGTGCATTGAGGCTTTCCCAACTCATTCCATGTCTACTGAAACTACGTTGAGGATTTTTAGGCAAGTGTTCACTCGATTTGGGCTTCCAAACACCATTTTTTCAAACAATTACTCGGCTTTTAATAGCAAAACATTCAAAGATTTTCCTCTTCATGGAGCATGGAGCGTATTTTTCACCCAAGACTAATGGCACAGCAGAGAATGCTGTATGTTATAATTTGAAAGTTTGAAGACAGCTCTTGTGTGTTTATCGGTTTCAGACTTAAACACGGTTCTGAATAGATTTTTATTGGACTATGGAAATGCGCCTCATGTCACAACCGGAGTTTCACCAGCTCAGACTTTTATTTTCCGCCAGCTTTGGACCAGAGGAGATCTTTTACGATCTCTGGCGACATTTATTAAGGTGGAAAAGGCACAAGAAAAACAGATAGATGATTATCATTGGACACCTACACTTACCGAACCGTATCCAGAAGGGAATTCGGTTTATGTCCGAAATTATCAACATTCTGCAGAAAAATAGATTCCTGCATCGCTGGTGAAGTTTTTAGAACCTCCAAGGTCAACACTCAATAGGTACTGGAACAGATATGTGGACCGAATACATAGACTTACAGTAGCACAAATAAATCTGACGACTTAGACTGCCGAAGAACATGATATTATTGATGATGATATTTCGGAGCCAGCTCAAGAAGCTCATGCCAATCATCATGGTACTCCTCTCAGTGACAGGCAGGATGAACGGTCCAGTGATGTAGCGCACCTTCAACGTACCAATAGACTAACAAGAAGGCTAATTGAAGAAATTTAAATTTAAAAAATCTTTTTATGTGTGAAAAGTTTGTGCTGGCGCTAAGTTTTTATATTTTTCTAATTAGAAGGGAAATATTGTGGGATATCGATATTGATATGAACAATAAATAGCTTTTAAGGTGACACTGTACCTACTATCTATAACCTCCCAATGTTCAATTAAATATTGTTATTATTATCATAGAGAATGTTCATGTTTTCTTTGATAAAGTTTATAAATTATTTTTGGCAAGTTTCTAAGTGAAATTGGTACAACTTTACAATACGGTGTCTGCACCCGAACTTACCCGAAGGTCGCCACGGTCACCGCACTAGCACTCTCTAGCGCCATTTGTGCTAACTAACTGCTATATTTATACTCAATTGTAAGATTCGTATTTATTTGAATTATTAAAATGATTACTGCTTTAATTTGGTATTATTTAAAATAATCAGTGATGTCAACTTCTGCTCCACTACGCTTGCTCAAGAGATAACAAAACCCCAACGGATCCTTTTTAGTTGAGGTTAGGGCCTTATTGTAATTTCAATTATCACTGCTGTAATTAGATCACAGCTTCGACTTCCGATCGCTGCCTTCGCTCAAGAGATATGCAAACCTCCAAAAGATCCTTTTCAGTTGTAGTGGGTCCCTTATCTTAATTTAAATTATTAATGCTTTAGGTACAACTTTTGAAGACCACCGGAACGTGAGAGCACTAATTATTTTAAATAATATCTAATTAAAGCAGTAATAATTTCAATGAATAAGAATTTGAAAATTGAATACAAAGCACTTAGTTACCACAAATGGCGCTAGTGCTGCGACCGCGCTACGAATTATTCCTTTCAACAAATTCTACGGCTGACCGGCTTGAAATCTAATACGAGCTATGACTTATTCTAATTTATTATAAATCCTGTCCAAAATCAACGCAGCTGTAGTAGACCGTGAAGTTGTGTTTATTAAGCATGCCTTGGCCGGTCCGTCTGATCTGGACGGTAACAATGTCAACTTTGTAAGAATGTAACCTGTTGTAAAACTCCTGGGCCCTATTTCATAATAAAGTACAAAAGTACAAGTGTAAGTACACTTATGATTTACGACGCATATGACACACTGTGACATTTTATAGTGTTTCAACATTTCACAGTGTGTTAAATGTTTCTGCGCATGGTAATGGCCCTTGGTCTACTTGCACTTGTACTTTTTACTTTATTATGAAATAGGGTCCAGGTTTGTATAGCGCTAAAATGTTCAAGATGGCTAGTTTTTTATTATTTAGATGAGCATTATTTAGATTACCAATATTCTGTTCGGCTAATCCTTGCGCAAGTTTCATGATTTTGATAGCTAAAGAGGAGTAGGTTATTAGCCTACTGCCCTGAGTAACGTGAAGATGCTGCCTCCTCCAAGCGTCCTGACACATTCCACCATTATGTGTATATGTCTAAAACATATTATAAATTATCTATTTTTGTTTTTAAAGGCTTTACCGTACTGCACAGCATTGAATTTAAGATGGTAATAATGATTTTGTCCATGCATTTTTTTTTCAATGCCCCAAATGGGGTGATGCGGGGCAAGTGCGCACTAAATTTTACAAAGTTCGACTTTACAAGACTGTAAAATTTTTATTTTTATTTTAAGATCGATTTTTCCTTCTTTTTTTTAAATGTTCCTTAGACGATTATTTTTAGATATTGCATCCATGCCTACGTTTAAACCACGTCCATTTTGATGAGATTGGTAATTCAATTGAATAGTACTTAGTATGCACCTGCTTTAAGGCGGAAGTGCGTAAAAGGTATCTGGAAGACTCATTATTAAAGCAAGATCATAGATCAGTGTTGGGGCAAGAACAAAATAATTCGATTTCCGGAGGGTTATTATGCAGGTGTAATCATCGATAAAAGTTAAAGTTTGTCTGAGATTCACATTTTACAATCTTCATTGAGTTAGGAAAGTGGGGTGTGGAATATAATTGAATAAATGTATTGAAAAAATAATTTTTGTATTAATTCGCTAGTCCGTAGTTGCCTTGGCAAAACGTTAGTTATAATGTTAGTATAATACTATCGTAAAGGTAAGTGTACACAACGCACACTTGTCACACAATAGTGGTCTGCACTTGTCCCCACTTTCATGTTTTGCTGGGTGACTGCGGACAAGCGCTTAAAAAATAGAAAACTTTCGAGATGAAATGTAAATCGCAAAATATTTTAAAAGACGTCTTCTATAAGTACCGCTCACGGAAAAAAAATGCCTATTGATGGATAAACACCTATAAAACTGTACTGCAAATGTTGAAAGACATAACTTTATCAACAGGTTGGAATTAATATCTTTACAGCTCGTTATAGTTCACTTTAGTCAGTGCGATTGACAAGGATTTGCATAAATAGTTCCAAAAGTAGAGTTCTAGTTCAGGGAGAGATGACGGAAGCCTTCGATGTGAAGTCAGGACTTCGCAAAAGAGATTGCCTTTCTCTGATGCTATTCAACCTGGCATTGGATAAGGTAATGCGGGAATGCTATGGATGTGCGGATGGCGTAACGGTTCTGGGATGTAAAGCAGAATCTAGGCGCTGGTCTTCTCAATGATCGCAGCGGTGGGAGACATAGCCTTACTTCAAGAAGAAATCATAAGTTTGGGAAATCAAACCTTCCTGAAAGTAGATAGTTCTAAATATCTTAAAGCACAGTTACAATCTCCATTAACACCCAGCTTAGTGAAGTCGCCCAAAGAATCCTCTGCTCAAACAAATCTCTCACTAGCTCATATCCTAAGATCAAAGAAGATCTCACGAAAATTGAAACAACGAATATACAATTCAATCATAAAACCTACAGGGATGTATGTTAGTGAGGTATGGTCTCTTACGGGCACCCTTGAGAAAAAGATTGAAAAATTTTAACGCAAAGTTCTCAGGGTGGTAGTGGGCCAAGCATGGAACAAGGAAATAGGGATTTGGAGAAGGACGACGAATGAAGAAATAATCTCCGAAACGCAGCAATCGATCGCGCTTCATGTGAAAGCAAAAATTTTACAGTGGGCGGGGCGTGTGGCAAGAAGAAACCCAACAAGTCCTCTCTTCCTAACTATGAACGCCTCAGTAGTAGTAACTAGACCCAGAGGGAGGGCAGGATAAAGAAGGACTCTGAACACCGCGTAATAAACTGGAAAGCCATTGCCCAAGATAGACAGAGGTGGAGGAAACTGGTAGAGGCGGCAAAATATCTTCAAGATCTGTAACAAACCAATCAAAAAAACAAAAAAAATAATTTACCATATCGAACTTTCGTGGCTGATTTCTGATATAACAGCAAAACAGAAGCATAACAAGGATGTGGGGCAACACGGACACAAACAAAAGAGGTGAGGAACTTTTAGATTAATTAATATCAAATAATGTAGATATAGCTAATATAGGAAATAAACCTACATTTACTTCAAAAAAAAGGCAAGAGGTACTTGACTTAAGCTTAGTCAAACCAACCACAAAAGATTGGCATCGTTTCTGAATAAGCTTCATTTTCTGATCATCAGCAGATCAGATTTAACATAGAGGTTGGCAGGAAAATAATACAAAGGGTAAGAATACCTAAACTAACAGATTTAGAACTGTATAACGAATTATTACCCTCAGATCTTGGGATTGATAAAAATCCAATCGAAACAAAAGGTTCTCTGGAAGAGACAGCAACTTAGGTACATAACGCTATCCACAGGTCCTATAATGAATGCTGCCCTATTAGGACTAGAAAGACCAAAAAGGATGAACCTTGGTGGAATAAAACACTAGAAAACCTCAGGAAAAGAGTAAGAAAAATAAAGAGTCAAGGTAAGTGGAATAAATATAAACAGGACCTAACAAAGTATGATAAAGAAATCAGGAAATCAAAAAGGACATTGAAAGAATTCTGTAAAGGAATAGAGGATATGCCCCTCCGCAGCAGAATCCTTTCAGAAGATCAAAAAAATAGTCCTGGTTCACTTTGTTAACCAGACAATACCTACACTGAGGATCAAGAGGAAACACTGAAGGTGTAGCTAAAAACTCACTTTCCTCGATGCATTTTTGAGAAAGAAGAGTACAGTATTACAAGAGGCAGAACTGATCCTCAGATAAATAAATGGGCTCAAAATGAAGCTAACAAAATTTTTACCCCAGACAAAATTATATGGGCCATAAATACATTTAAGCCCTACAAAGTGGCTGGGAGAGATGGAATAATACCTCCCCTTCTGATATATTGGCAAGAAAAGCTAGTTCCATCTCTGAGGAGGCTATTCAGGGCTAGTTAAACAATGTATGTATGGATGTATCCGAACATTATGGAAAGAGACCAAAGTGGTATTTATATCAAAAATTGGTAATATGCCCAAGGATAATCCAAAGGCATCTAGACCAATAGGTCTCACTTCAGTAACTTAAAACAATGGAAAAGGTTATGGATGTATATCTAAGATACATAATAAATAGTGTAACGGAACCTAAACGAGCCGGGCTGCACAATCGTGCACTCTGGACCCAACTATAGCAACTAGCTGAATAACTACCGCCTATTGGTTGAGAAAGACGAAACTGACCTCGCCTCGGCAATCGTACCAGGATAAATGTTTATATTGTAAATATGTTATTATTATAAAAGCCATAATATTGTTGTTATACAACATGTTATAAAATTGTATAAATTATCAATAAAGTTTCATAATCAGGAATGGTCTGGAGGGACCTCAAATTAATGTACTGTAAAGACGCCTCACGACGCCGAAGCTTGCTATAAATTTATGATACTCGGGTCGAGACTGGTTATTATCAAGTTCTCTCTCAGCCTTCTCGGTGCTGTCCTTGGGAGGTGAGAAGGTCCCTCTCAGAGATTGATCCAGATATTGTTGACTATTATTTGTAATAATACTGGAGTTTCTTTTGATATCCTCTACCTCTACCTCTCCTAAATTCCTGATTCCACAATAATAAGAGCTGGTTCCCCTTAGTCTTGTTACCTCCGAGGTCCGACTTGTTACATCCCGTCGCTCGGTTTTCCAAAGGGTCCAACGGCAGGTTCTCATCGCCTGGACTTCCTAAGCCTTAGCGGTTCCTGAAGACTTCTTCCCTTCAGGGTAGCGGTAACGTCAGAAGGCTGGTTCCCTTCGGTTACCGCCTTTCTCATTCTCTCTCAAGTCCTACAATTTTCTCACCTTGACATACCATCTTAAAGAACACACAGTATCAAGGCCTTCGAAAGTCAAGATCACACCTCGGTACACTAGAAACTCACCATTACATCCATATCAATTTGCATATCACGCGGAGAAATCGACTATATCAGCATTACACTATATCGTTAAAAAGACAGAAAACTCTATTCAGAATAAAGAGTCGGCAATGTGTCCATTTACGGACGTAGAGGGTGCTTTGGATAATGCCTCATATGAAACCATAAAAAAAAGCTACCAAAAGAACAGGAGCTGCCAAGCCACTATCTCTTGGATTAAGCAAATGCTAACAAATAGAAGTATCACAGCTACAAAGGGGGAGACAAAAGTCAAAATAAAAGCAACTAAAGGATGTCCGCAAGGAGGTGTTTTATCACCTCTTTTGTTGACTATTGTTGCTGACAGTCTCTTTAACAAACTAACCAAAGAAGGTTTTGATATAATTGGTTGACCTAGCCTATTCCCAAATACACAGAATCATAGGAAAAGCAAATGCTTCAATATGGATTGCAGAACCTACGCAATGGGATCATACCCAACGGTCGTCCAAACTGAAATACATGCAATTGAAATAGCAGCATGATAAAATTTCAATACGAGCCCTATGGGAAAAAAAAAATATTATATCAGATATCCAACCGGAACTAAAGGCCCTAAACTCTTATACAATTACATCACGGCTAGTCTGGAATTACCTAGACTAGCAAAGGGCAATAAACTCGCCCTATTGCGGAATCCGGGACACGAAGGAATCGAAGGTAATGAGATTGCTGATGACTTAGCACGAAAGGGCTCAGAAACTATGCTAATTGGCCCTGAGCCATATTGCAGCATACCTACTAGCAAAATCAGGAGGGAAATCGATACTTGGGAAACAAATAAGAAGGAAACATACTGAAATTCCAAACCTGGTTTCGTTAAATTATCAAAGAAAAGATTTTACCTAAACTTGACAAAGAATGAGTTGAGAACGACAACAGGTCTCCTCATGGGCCATTGTCCGCTAAGATATCATCTTAAAAAGGAGAAAATAGTGGAAGATTCCACTTGCCATCTGTGCCTAAAGAAGAAGAAAAAGCAGAACACAGTCTTTCTGAATGTGAAGCTATTGCCTTCCAAAGGCTACAGTATTTACTACCGAAAATAATTAAACCTGAAGACATTACTCGACTTAACCCTAAGGAATTCATCAGAAGCATACGATTCCTATGGGATCTCTAGCCAAAGGGGTTTCCCGTCTCTCATATAATAATAATAATAAATATAATTGGGAAAATGTCCATACACCATGTTCCTTATCATCCGCCGCCACAATTACATTAAAAATCAAGTAGCCGAACTGCTTGAAAAGAAAAATTATAAATGTTTTCAGAAAGTGTTTTGCCTAAATACCGAAAGTTAAACAAGATTATTGGATATTCTCGCGTTTAAATAAAAGGACCAAGGCATTAAAATAAAAGAAGAAAAAGAGAACATTTATACTAACTTTATTCCTTATCTACAAGAGAAGTATAGAGAGAAATTTGGCGATAGACAATTTTCAGTGAAAGGGCTTTGTTTCCGAAGTAGTGGTACCATCCCGCTTGCAACAGGTGCTTTTTTGGAGAAATTCTGTAGTTTTGAAAAGAATCAGTTTTAGAGCATGTCGGAAACCATTATTCTGGACTCACTAGGAATCCTACACCACCCTTTGTATTAGGGCTAGGCTTAGTTTTGGCAGTTTATGGCCCATTTTTTTTTTTCTGTCAATATCATTATGTATTTTACTTTTCCCATCTATTGATCTCTCTCTCTTCTTTGGTTTTAACATTGTCTACCCGATTGATCCAGTATGCTGTGTAATGTGGCAACTCAATACAGTTGCGCAGCTACTCGCAATTTTTCGTGATTTTTCACTAAAATATATTAATTGTTTCAAGCGATTGTTAGATATTACTAAGTAACATTAAATAAAAGTTTATGAACTAGAATTTCATAAATCAGTTTTCAGATCGAAGAATAAGTTATAGAGCTACGTATAAAAAATGGATAAATCGCCCGTGGACCAAATGCAGACTATATTAAGACGACTAAGGAATATACCAACCGTTTATCGCGGGATCAAACGTGGCATACAAACGGAAGTAGATCGGTACCACGCCGTAACAAAGCCTCTGAGAACTACCTATCATTGGAAACCTTTGATCCCGAAAAGGCCTAAACAAAATTTCTCCTTAGTCAAAGAACTAGGGATCCCTATTTGCATGATGGTGAAATTCTGTAATTCCGTAAGTCGAAGTCGTTATTTTTGCATTTTGTAATTCGAGATTTGTTGATACTTGTTTTATTTAAGCCATTGTATACCCCCAATTAACTTGTTTTCGATCTGTAATAAGGTGTATTTTGGCGCCTATTTCATATTTTAGCTCCCAGTGTTTCTTAATAATTTTGAGTTTAGCATGTCAAAATTATTTGAGATTATTTAAAAACAAAGTTTTTTTTTTTTAAATTGCTGTCTTGTCTAATAACACACACCGTTTCTGAGAAAAGTAACAACGGTATAAACAGTTATTTTGGTAAGATGGTGAACAGCTATGCGAGCTTGACCCAGGTTCAGAAATAACCAGAGGTTTTCGAGACTTATTCAATTAATGGGTTACTCAAATCGAAGATTTTTTTTTTAACGCCCGAACTTTAACTTTACCTTTAAATAAGAATTTTCATAGACATTTTTGAACTTGATTATTTTGGTGGATTTTTTCCCCTGTCATTTTTTTTCCAGTGTTCACTTAAGCATTCATAACTCCTCAGAATTTTATCCAAATTCAACGTTACTAAAACCGTTGAAAAGCTGAATTTAGGATCTCCATCCCATAAAGATAACTTTTAGAAATTATGCCTTTGTAAGGAAAAAAAATCAGTGGGAAATAAAGAAAAACTCCTTAAATTTTATTAATTTTATTCTCCTTAATTATCCTTAATTTTTATTTTATCCGTTTTATTTTGTGTAATTTATAGAGCCCAAAACCACTCCCATATTTCATGTGGATCGATGGAGTCATGTTAAAGTTGCGAGAAAAGTTGATATTCGTTTTTTCACCTCAAAAAACCTTAAATACGAATTTTCACAGCAATTGAAAAATACATTTTTCTCAGGGCCTTCGACTCCACCGATCCACAAGAATATTGTGATTTAGGACTCTATAAATTACACGAAATGACATAAATCAGAACTCCGTAAATATCCTATCTCCAGATATATAAAATAAAAAGCAAGAAAAATAATCCTCCAAAAAATAAAGTCCGAAAAATTCTATTTTTTTATTTCTATGAAGATTCTTATTTAATGGTTCTAAAGGACACGACAAACGAATCTGATTTGCTTTTTTGTAATGTTTTATACATTTAAACTCATTTTAAACAGTTTTTTCTGTTATTTTACATTAAAAAACAAATCGATTGGTATATGATAACCTTGAAATCCATACAGAGCTAAGACATAAAACAACAATATACAGTTTTTTGAAAACATATATTTTTTTCTCGGCTCCTAGAGCGCATTGGCAAGAACCCTCGGACACGTTTCCAATATTTTTCGACCTAGTATTACTAAAAATAGTTCCTTAGTATAGCCTTTCATTATGTTAGCTCCATCAAATGAAAAAGCAATAACATTTGATATTACAATGCCACACTTGGCTAATTGCGATTTTATAAACCCATCAAACCAAGTCCGCTTAAATCATCGACTATTTTTACTTTAACAGGTCTTTTGTATGACTTTCCTTCAACGACATAGCGGACGCAAATAGGGTAACATAAACCATCACGCTGTATATTATGCTGCTATGAAGGTTTTTCAAAATAATATTACGGCCCATGAAAACCAATTAATTACTTTGATTAACTTGTTGATAAGGATTTTTGTCAAAAATGTTAAGAGAGATCCTCGTCCTGTCGATCATTAAGTAAATTTTCCGAGAGTTTTTCTTTTGTTATATATTTTCAATCTGTGAGTTTTTCTGTTTTCTTCAATAAATTTTCTGGCATGATTTTGTAAAATACCACCATAATTTCAAATCAACATGACCAGTTCCAGAAAATTAACATGATTTTCTATATAATCTAGTGAATAAACCTCTTCTGCTTTATCGCCTCTCTGTGCGCAATGCCTTGCTTCCCAATAAGCAAATCTATATCGATTTAACGTTGAACAAACAATTTTCGGGTGTGAACTTTTTCTCACTTTGTGGTTTTGTTACTAGTCAGAAGAATTGAAATATCATGACCTTTTATCCTTTGAAAGACTACTATTAAGGATACCATAGCCGCTATTAAGGGTTCATGATAGCAAGAATCTTCAAGAATCTCAATGGCATATATATATATATATATATATATATATAATATATAGGAAAAAAGGCATGGCCGATAATAAATGTAGAATGTCAATTAGCTTTACCTCCAAAGACCATACAGCAGTAGCAGTACACTTTGTCAAGCTAAACCGAATATACTACTCAATTAAAGTACGTAGAGCTCGAAACAAGAGCACGGTGGCTAAAAAACCGAGTACAGGAAATGCTCATGAGCTAATAAACTAATTCCAACTTTCATACATGAATTTAAAGTATCTTAAGTGAATAAAGATTTTCTTTTCTTTTCTTGCCAATCAGTATGCGGAGTTACTGTCAGTACTGTGCTAAGAATAAACATTCAATGGTGTTTTAAGAACTGCTTAGAATTGATTGTACACGTGTAAGCTTCCAGGAAAAAAATGAAATGATTGTATTGCAAGTAATTCAAAATTAATGTAGTTAAAAAATACAATAGCTGAATTAAAAAGAATATAAATCACTTACTTTTGGATCTAGGGCCTTCGTCATAGAGCATAGAAGAGGATTAGAACGGAAATTAAGATTGGAAGCTAGTAGGCTGGTTGTCTTCACCATATCGGGTTATTCCCCCCCCCCCTTCCCTCCAATATTCCCTTGCCTGACAGATGTCTACCCTGTGACTGAGACACTATAACTAAACAAACCAATCTTCTTGTATTCCAGCAGAATTCCTATTATTATAATATTCTGATATGGATTTTTCTACAAGCCTAACCATTGTTTTTTTAATTTTTGATTACAGATAAATCAATTAATTCAAGTACTGAGCCTTGCAAGCAAAGAACTGCGGATTACATATTACGGATTCAAACCCGGCTTTGTGGCTCTCAAATATATCGCTATGGCGGCAAAGGATACGGTAAACCAACTTCAATTATTCTAGGTAGATTTATCAGATTTAATAATAATATTAATTATTTTTGGCAGGCACTGATTGTTACAACTTTAAATAAAGACAAAGAAGTGCAAAGATTGAGAAAAGCGCTTGTGTCCGGTTACAAATTGCTCACTGCCCTCACCTTCTTCGTCGTATGTATTTCTTATTTAAACATAACTACTACTTTGTGAAATGAATCATCAATGTTATTTATCTATTATACTAATATTTCTACTTTTTATTAAATACATTTATTACTAACTAGCCATCTATCTGATTCCATATATATATATATATATATATATATATATATATATATATATATATATATATATATATATATATATATATATATATATATATATATATATATATATATATATATATATTTAATTTTTTTCCTTCCAGCAACTCATCCGAAGAAATTCCTGGAAAGGATATAAAGCGTAGTAAGTACTACATCAATAATAATATTGCGCACTATGAACATTGTTAAGAATCATCTCTAAAATGGTTTTAAAATAAGCTTGGTTTAACTAACTCTTTTTATTATAAGTTTTGGGAAATCGTATTCATCCGACTGTTGTTTATTAGGATTTACTTATCCTAAAATACTGGGATTGTTTATTCAACAATTGTTTATTCAGTAGGGCTGTTTATTCAACTATATACCAACATAATAAATCCAGAGTGAGAAGATCGAAATTTATTCAATGAGCCTGCAACGAAATAAACCCCGTGCGCATTTGCACACCTTAGGGCTGCACCTTATTATCCGCTACTGTGGAGCAGCCCGGTGCGCGGTTGCGTACCTTAGGGCTGCACCTTATCCTCTGCCGGGCAGCGTGGCCAGCCCTCCTGACGCTCTCCATCTGTCCGGCTCCAGTCCGGATCCGCCCGGATACCGGTCCAGCCCTCCTGGTCCACTGCATCCGTCCGGAAGCTGGTCCAGCCTTCCTGGCCCGCTGCATCCGTCCGGATCCCATCTCCTCCAGGGTGCATCAATCATCATGAGGCTCGCCGAAGTCGGGTGGTCTGGCCCTTCCAAGGGTAAAGTGCTCAGGGCCCACCACCTCCTTCCACTCGTACACGAAGTCCTTGAAGAAAGGGTACACCTCTTCCTCCATCAGACGGGGGAAGTTCGACTCGGGGAGGGCGAAGATCCCGGTACTTCTCGACAACCTGGCTCGGTGTCCTTCTACTGCGGTGCAGGACACGATCACGTGCTCTGCAGTCTCAGGGACTCCACAGGTGGGGCACCGGGGGTCTATGTCCTTTCCATGTTCCTGTAGTTTCCCCCGGAAACCTCCATGCCCTGTCAGCATCTGCGAGACCCAGTAATCAGGGAGGACCCATCTTGCCTTCAGCCTTTCTTGGACGGTGGGGAAGAACTTCCTTAGGGTAGCTCCCTTCTGACTCCCTACCCACCGTCCATTCCACTCCTCGATGGTATCCTCCCTCAATATCTTCTTCCATTGGTTGGGGTTCTCGCCGACTCTGGTACGGAGTCCCTCCGGTAGCGCGTCGAGCCCCTGCCTCTTCACACTATACTTTATTCTGTCCTCCTTGAGGAAGAGGCGTAGGGGCATCGCTATCCGGCTAGCACCTGCACCGCCTCATGCGACACCGTTCTGTATATCTCAGTGACCCTAAGCAGAGCCAGTCTCTGGATCGTCGCCAGTCTCTTCCTCTGCAACTGCGTGATGTGTTACTGGCGATAAGGTGCAGCCCTAAGGTACGGAACCGCGCACCGAGCTGCTCCACAGTAGCGGATAATAAGATGCAGCCCTAAGGTGTGCAAACGCGCACGGGGCTGCACCATAGTAGCAGGATTCATTGTCCCCAGAAATATATTATCCCCAAAGTAAAATTGTATAATAAGATATTAAATAAATGAGTAGTTATTGGTGGTAGTGGCATACGCTTACCCCAGCGTAATACCCCACTGCCGCCACGACCCCGTATGACCGAAAGGTCGGAGAATAAAAAAAAAAAAAAAAAAAAAGGGTGGGACTCTCGGATGTACCATATGTATAGTCTAAGATATTGGAGAGCCTTGAGAAAAGCAGTTTACTGATATTAAAACTATTGTTTAAAATTATCGTTATAAAAATATGTTAAATATATTAGTCGTCTGATAACTCGCGCATGTGCAATCGAAAATCCGACTATATAATCGGAATTGGCGTCTTCGAAAATCTAGTTGACGATTTTTATATTAAAAAAAACTTCAACAATAACAGTAAATCGAAACGTTGCTCTATTTAGTTCAGTAACATTATGGAGCATTTATACAAATAACTCACTTTAACAATATAAAAAAGTTATTTATTTAGTAGCTATTTTTAATATTATATTTTTTTTTAATGATGCAAAGTTAAATAATAAATCCGGCCATTATTATTTTTTTTTAAATTCATCAAACTAAGCAAACCATAAGATTACCATCTAAAACAATATCAATTCGTTTCTTGTTTTCTTTGGTTATTTTTATCCTTTTCATATAACTTCAATATTAATTACAACTGTCAGAAACAGAGTTAAATATAAAAGTGTTTCCCTTTTAGAATAGAAGCGACTAAATAAAAATAAACAGTTGTAATTAATAACAGTCATGAAATTTTACTATTGATAACAATAGCCAATAATTTAATAATGTACATAAATAAATAATTTATTTACCATTTTCAGTAAAAATGCCAAGAAACAGGTGAAGAAGCAGTACAAAGCATGTAAGATCCTAAGTAGACCTCGGCAATTATTAACAACGGTGAGTCAGATCATATTCCACCAAAAATCTACAAAGAAAATTACATTTCCAAACGTGCGGCGGCATTTAGGTTAGAAGCAAGTTCACTTTATTAAGTTTAATATCGAAAGATCTTAATAACTAATTATTTCATAATGTATCAGAAAGATTATTAAGATTTATATCTAATATATTGAGATAGCATGAAAAAAAAATTATATATTCTTGCCCCGTAAGAATGTTTGTTTAAGGGAATTTTTCCACTAAATTGCTTTCCTCGACCTAAATATCGTCCAAAACCTTTCTCCATTCCTCCTTCAGGGTTGTTCATGCCTGATGCAATATTCACTCTGTCACTGGCCTCACTCACTGACCATTAGTCGGCTAATGAAACTTGAGCCCAAGAACACCCCTTCATTTAAGACCCTTAGCGCCAGTACCAACTACTTGAACTAAGTATTAAGCCGATCTATCTACTAAAGGTGAAAGTTACTCCAGTGACCTACACATATTAAATATCTGTTAAACTAATTTAAACTATGAATAATCCATTAATGTAGACCGGGGACTCAAAAAAACGGCCTGCGAGCCCCACCAATGCGGCATAAAATAATAATCAGATTTTATTAAGAAACACAATATGTGATATGTATAATGAAACGGAACATTTTATTGTAATTAATGATATGCGTAACGAGCTGGCTAGGTCTTGGCCCTTGGGGCTTAGTGGATGAGTCAGTGTGGCCATAAGGCTAAGAAGTTTGGAGACCTCTGATATAAACTATACCACAGTAATATATCTGTGCAATAAAAATGAATGTACGTTAACTATAAAGACACCGCCATAGAGCGGTTGAAATTGAAGAGAGCCAACGCCCAGGACATTAGGTATGCGATAGGAGAGTTGGATAAGTTCAATGGGGAAGTGGGAGAGTTGAACCACTTTCTGAAAGGAGGGGACCGAATCATATATCAGATTGAGATCAGATTTAATTGAAGCTAGAGCAGTTGCGGCATTAAGAGCGGCTCTAGTTTGTCGAGTGCGAAGGAGCGTATTGAACCTGATCCAGGCGGATGAGGACACGCCGTGGGACACCGTGAAGGCTCGGCTGAAGAAGGTGTTTGGAGGAGGCCGGTGGGCCCCGGAAGAGGACATTCTCCAAATGTTCAGAGAAACGCTCAAGCCTCACAAGAGCAGCGGCCAGTATGCAGGCATACTATTGGCACGCTATAATAAAATCACGGAGAAGCTGAAGGAGGCCATGTGTGCGGAGGCCAGGTGGAAACAAGGATGGAATTCTTGTCCATAATATTGAAAGTGCAATTGGCAAGAGACACGGGAAGGAAAGACGGCTTGCCTCGAGAAAAGTGCTTCCTGGAATATGCACAAGACATGGTTGATGCCAGCGCCAGGGACGAGGAGGCGAAGTATAGCGGAGAGGTAGAAGTGGGCTCGTTCCACCACTCTGTGCGATTTTGTTTGCTTGTTATTTTTCGCAAGCCACAAACTTCCCTTGCTGCTTCCAGGATACAGGGTTTTAAACAGCACCATTGTTGTTCTACATCACCCTCTAGAACCAAGGTTTTTAGTTTTCTTTGCAGTTTTACGGTGTAGGAGGTTCTCTTTTCCTGGTCGTCTAGAGCTCGTATATTTAAAGTTTGGTAGCTTTTTTGTTTAATTTACCGTTAATTAGGAATTGTAGTGTCAACTGTTAGTTGCAGATGATCACTGCCGATTTCTGCACGTCTTATCACTTTAACGTTGGCAAAGAACGTCTTATGATGCGGTATGAAATATGAAAAAAATTGTTCATGTTTTTAAATCAGGTTTATGAGTTAAATTCAGGGAAGAAATAAATTAAATGCAAAATACCCTCAAATAAATATTAGATCACTGTCCATGAAAATACTATTTCACTCGTTATTTTTAGCAAAAGGGATCTAAAGCAGGGGGGAGGGGGAGAGCACAGTCTTCCGCAAGTGGCAGCCCCACAACTGTGCTAGGGTCCTGAAGGCTAATAACCTCCTGACCTGAATCCTTTCAATTACAAGTACAGAAAGAAACAGAGCCGGACAGATTTAATGGAACCCGACAAGGCGTGGAAAAAGATTTTTAAGATTGGGAACTTGGAATATTAGAAGTACGAATGGTAAAGAACCTGAACTGATCAGAGAAATGAAAAGAGCCAAGGTAGATGTACTTGCCATAACGGAAACAAAACAGAAAGGCCACGGCGAGATATTATGTTATCATATTATGCTCAGGAGTGACCACACTAATGTGTCCGATACTAATGGTGACTACCATGAAGAGCGGATAATCTGGGAGGAGGAGGATTTTATAGAGGAACTAGAACTAGATGAAGCACTGAAAAACATGAAATTAGGAAAAGCAGCAGGCCGAGATGGTATAACACCAGAAATGCTCAGATACATGGGAGAACATGTAGGGAAAGTTCTTCTCCATCTTATAAACATCGCATGGAAGGAAAAAAGGATTCCAAAAGATTGGGAAGTTTCCACCATCATCCCGATTTACAAAAAAGGGGATAACCGGAAGTGTGAAAACCATTGAGGAATTTCTTTTCTGAGTGCCCCATGCAAGACATACGCACGGATCCTGGAAAGAAGGCTGAGAACAAAGGTATACAGCGTCTTGGATGAGGAGCAATATGGATTCCGTAACCAGAGAAGCACTCAGGACCTTATCTTCATTATGAGACAAATCTCCGAAAAACTGATCGAGAAGGGGAAAGAGATAAGCAGCTGTTTTGTGGATCTGACTAAAGCCTTCGACCAAGCGAGAAATGAAGACTTAGCTAGGGCCCTGGAGGAGCTGGGAGTGGACACGGGACTCAGGATGGCTATTGAAAGCCTTTACAAAAGATGTAGAAACGTAGTGAGGAAAGTCAACTGCACCTGTACTGAATTCGAAACAATCACTGGCATCCGGCAAGGCTGTTGTCTCAGCCCTCTCCTGTTTATTGCTTTCCTGAACTCACCTTTGAAGAAAGCCAAACCTAAAATGAGGGGATTTCACCTTGGATACCGAAATCTGAGACCAGTTAATTACAAGTTAATGGCTTATGCTGATGATCTGGTGATTTTTGGAAAGAATGGCAGAGATCTTCAGTATAACATATTGATCCTAAAAGAGGAGGTGGAAAAAATAAACATGCAGTTAATCGAAGAAAAAACGAAAGCAATGAGGATTGGAAAGCTCCGGGATCATAATTTGCGTATAGTCCGTATAAATGGAAAAATAATAGAAAATGTGGCTAGCTTCAAATATCTAGGAGCAAACCTAGCGGAAAATGGTCTTATAGATACGGAAATTAGGGAAAGAATACTGTCGGCTGGAAAAATTTTCAATGCTGTCAAAAGAAAGGGGCTTCATAGACAGAAGAGTGGTATCAAGGGAAACAAAGGTGGCTATCAACAAAAACACATTCATCCCGATACTGACATATTCCAGCGAATCTTTGACCACTGCGACAAAGCATACGAGTCTACTACAGAGTTCCGAGATGAGATTCCTCCAGAGAATTGAGGGGAAAACAAGGTGCAACCGAATAAGGAATACCACTATAAGCACGAAACTCAAAGTAAAACCTGTAAAAACAGTGATTGAGGAGAATCAACTCCGTTGGTACGAGCATGCCAGCAGAATGGATGAAAGAACGATGGCTAGAACAACCTATGAGACACACGTAGGTGGTCTTAGACCAAAAGGAAGGCCAAGAAGAAGATGGGAGGAGGCATAAAAGAAGCCTTTGTAGCCAGAGGAATGGACTGGAGAAGAAGAAGAGAATTGGCAGGAAGGAGAAAGAGATCTTTGGTCCAGGCTCAGTAAGGGAACTCTAATACTGCAACGGCGGTAGGTAAGGGCTCGAAGAAGAAAGAATATTTTTAACAAAACTTCCAAATTCGGCCTAAAAATCGGGATTCAACTACCAATCCCGTCTGGCACGTGACGTCCCGCCCCTTGAATATTTTTAGGGGATATTATACTGTATTATAGATATTTATTTATATCTTCTATGCCCAAAATGAATTCACAATAAAATTTGACCTTAGCTTATTGATAATAAATTATCATAATTAATTTATTAGTCATCCTAAATGAAAAAATAATGATAATCAAATAAAAATTTAAACAATAAATAAATAAGCTATTTAGAATAGATAACTTATCTGCAATCGTTGAAAAATTCCATATTTTTAGCTGAGATTTAGGATTATCGGAAATAAATTAGTAATCTCCGAAATGAAAGGGAAGATATGAAGTATTCAATCGGTTTTGGCATCAAACATTTTTTAAATTTTAGGTCTTTTTTTCTTTTTTCTTTTAGCAGATCTTATATCAAATTGAAAAACGGATTCAGCAATTTAACTAACATGTGATGAAGTTGTAATTCCCAACGTGAGGGTGGGTATCAGTGGGAGAGAAAGGTTTGAATAACTTAAATTAATGTAGAGAAGTTCGTTGTGATGATAGATGAAAAATTTTGTGCAGTAAGTACCCTACAATTAGTACATTCAAATTCCAGGAAAGAATATATTAGTTCCTAATCAATTTTGGGACAGAAACAAAAACTGGATAAAGTAGCCGAAGATTCAAGTTTGATGCAAATTACTAGACAAGACGTACTACACTCAAAATCCCGATTTAAAAATCATGAAGAATTAATCTCGTCGGTTTTTTTTCACTTTTCACTTAAGTCAGCTTTTGAGGTAAAAGCAGTTGAGCCAATGTTTCTAGATAATTTAATTAAGCTTCAGTAGAAGTAGTTTTGCATCTCTATGACTGATGACAAAAAAGTTGTAGCGTTTTTAAAAATGATTCCCCGCCGCTAATTCAGGCACCGTTTTTGAACATGTTCCGCGGCTTGGATTTTTTGGGACTTTGTAGGAGATGTATTTTTTAATTAATGGCTTCTAATGCATAAATGAAATTCAGCTTGCCCTTGATTCTTTCTACACCAAAGAGAAATTTGACTGGGGTATTAGTAGCCAGCAATAACTTAATTAATATAAGTTGAATGGGATTCATTGGATTAATGTTTATGTGTCCTCAAACTTTTCCCATATGTTTAAATACACATAAATTTACAATCTTAAACTCTAATATTTAAATATTATAATGTGAGCCAGTGAGAATGATAGTGGTATAAATCAAGTTTCCTTTATTTCGATAAAGTCAATGTTTTGTAAATACACTTAAATGATATCTGTATATTATATCATTTAAGTACATTTACAGAACATTAATTTTCTCAAAATAAATGAAATGTGACTTACATTCACTATCATTTTCACCAGCTCATGTGTCGCTAATGGCAACTAATTGAAATTATTATTAGTTTCAGAAAAACCAACAGTCAGCTTAAACAAGTACACGTTTAAATTAAAAAATGGTATACTGCATTTAAAAAAAACGCCCCAAAAATGTACACCATCAAGTCAGCCCATAGATCCCGATAAGCTGAAAAGAATAATCTTCCTGTTATCAGAAGAAAAAGAAAACAATACTTCAACAAAACAATTAAATCCTCCAGTGCATACGAAATTTAAATAAAATGAACATTGTGATCAAGATTGATTTGATTTTCAACACCCTAATTAGATTCAAAGAATAAATAACAATATGCCACGACAGCCACAAAAATAAAATATTAATGCGATAAATATAACTTGCATTAATATTTTATTATAGCATTAGCAACTAGAATTTCCATATGCAGTTCAATAAACTTAAACATTAAATTCTTCTTAGATATCCACTGATCAAAGGATTTCTAAACAAATCAAAAATCATAAATAGATTATCAAAATATAAAAAATATCATAATTCTAACAGAAAAAAACACACACAGACACAAATTAATTTTTAAAAAAATAAATAAATAAAGGCATCCATGTGTCACCGATTCCTGACCACCCAATTATATTAAGTATTATTTAAATTAATTAATTAATTAATTAAATTAAGTATTATAGCTTCTCTTGCCCATATCTGCTTTATCTAATTCATCAAACTGATACCAATTCTCTTATAGAGTCTTTGAAGCCACCTTTTACACTGAATCAACAGATCCCATCCCACAATCATAACAAATTCCCCTTCCACTTCCTAAGCTTATAAAAAAAAAAAAAAAATCAAAAAACCTAACAGACCCAGTAGAGTTCACAAGTACCTTCAACCAGTTGTTCCTTTTAAATTAGGATCCCCAGTTACAGTACTTGCCTTTCTCTGAATCTCATTAGCTTACCTATAGACTATTAGAGTCTGAGCAATATAGACAGTCAACTGCCTATTGACCATTTCATTTAGTGGTAAAACACTCTTGTTGTTTTTGATCCAATAAATCATTGGCACTAGCCCTACTAATCACCCTGTTGTCAGAAGACTTATTACCCCTTAATATTCTATCTCAGTTGTGATACAATAGGTTTAAGGGAATATATCAGGTGTTTGACCATAGACTCCTAATTCCTAGATTAAAAAAATAATTACAGGGCAAAGAAACTGAACTTTATTCCTCATATTCACACAAACAATCTTGAATGTCATCACAACATCCTGAGAATTGCCTATTATATGCCGTAAGGTTTTAATTTTATGAATCCTAGCTGCTGTTAATATCAGGCAAAACAAATCACAGTATCAAGTATGTAACTATGGATTTATTACATTTGAGCTTAATGAAAAAATTCAAGCAGATTTTATAACAATAAATCGTTTGATTTGTAGTTATTCTGTAGAATTATCAAAAACCTGTAAATGCTAGAGTTGGTTGATTTTTCCAGGATGTCCAGTGATATAGCATGGAAAAATTCAAGAATTTCAAGGCTGTTAACTGTAAAATTCAAGGCGCTTTTCCTCAACTTATTGGATTAAATTTAAACAAAGTTGGAACCATAAAATGTTGTATTTGGTCAACTTATGATAAAATGTACGATTCGAACTTATGAATAAATTTGAATATCTAAAAAGGTTGGTTGTATTCCAGTTTGATAATGAAAAATTGTTACTTAACTTCTTATAATGAGGGCTCAATGCATTGCTAAAAATAAAAAGAACTAAAATATACAGTGCATAAACAACTTTAAGTTCAGGCGAACCGGCAAACAATTTATAAGATGAGTGTAAATTGGTTGAAATTGAAACTCAGAGCTGTTTTGGAGCTAATACATTCTTTTACCGTTCCATAACATCCCTAGTTCACTTATCGACAAGTAGAGCGACCCTGTAAGGTGAGACAGATCATACAATTAGTACATGTTTGAGAGAGAGGGACTGATGAAAAAAGTGAGTGGAAGGAGGCTTTTTCTAGGTTTCTGGGAATTAGAGATGGTAAGGGGAACAACTATTTTTAATTAACCTTTTTCTCAATATTTTATACACTCGTTGCTTAGTACTGATGAAAAAGCGGAATTATTAGACAAAAAAAATAAAATTCTCGATGACTTGGCTGTTTTTCAAGCATAATTGCCAATTTTTTCCCCACACGAAAAATTCAAGCAAAATTCCTAATCTTCAAGGAATTCAAGGCTGCTGGACACCCTGTTTTAGTATTTCATAAAAATATACTTTAATAATGTCAGCTATAGTTAAGTGTGTCTAATAATGTAGCCACATATATTGCCATGCTTATAAAACATACACTGTGGACCATTGTCCATAGCAAGTGTTTTGATCTTCGTGTCTTCAAGCCTGAATTACCACACTTTCTAACTTCATACCTTTAAAGTCACATTTCTCAGGGTATCACCTCCAAAGCAGGAACATCTATTGCAAGCTGTAAGATAGGAACAACTGCTGCAAGATGCCTTTTGGGTATTTTTTAATATCCCCTAAATAATTTTTAAAAAGATTAAATGAAAACATTTTTTTTACGAGAAAAGAAAATTAAGTGAACTTAAGTTGTGTAGGAACTTATCCCATTTTTATCCAGTGTTGCGATAACGCAACAGCTAACTTTTGCGGGAATAAGCGTGATTCCCGACTACCCTTTACCAACCAAGAGGCTGTGATTCACAGGAACAGTCCACCAATCCTAGACAAACAGACTCCCACATAAATAGAACAAAATATTGACTATATTGGCATCTACAATCAATAAGGTTTCTTATCGGTTTTGTTGCCCTCTAGGTTTGAGTTTCATTTGAACTTTTATTTACTGTTTCAATTGCGACCATGGTAGAACTTTCAAATTTGGAATAAATCTTCTACAGTCCTTCGTTAATACAACAAAAACAGTTAAGTGCCTTAATTTATAACATAACAAGTGTTACTCTAATATAAATTCAACTGTTGTGATAATGAAACATTAAGAAGTGGGGTATATCAACGGTAAAAAGGTTAATGAGCGTAACTCTCAAAATTAAAATTTTACTAAAGGCGCTAACAAAATTTTAAACCATTTTTCTGGGATTTTCAGAATTAATTTTAATGTTGTAATTAACAAAAATATTGTGGGCTACAACCCAAAATTTATGCCCATTTGCCATAGAACGGAGGTAAGAGGAACCATTTTCCATTAAAAACAAAATCATTTTCGATTTTTTTTTTTAGGGTTACGCCTATTGACCATTTTATCATCAATATAATTGATCAAGTTCATCTAAAACTGAAAAATTATTTTTATTAATTTTTTTTTTCGTTTAAATGGATAAAAAGAATTATTTAGACCAAGTTTACTAGCCACTTCATTTTTCCAAGTCCATGATTCCACTTGATTTTTTTTTTTTTTTTTTAAGGCATGTTTCAACTTATATTACCTGCATTGATTTTTTTTCTTTTTGTTTGTAGATCACATTTTACAATCTACATTTTAGGATATCAATGGAAATGTGAAAAATGATTTTCATCATTTTCCTCAACCAAAATAGTTCTGAGAACAAATGGGTTAAATCCCTACTTTTAAACTAAAAGATAAATAAGAAGGAACATTGTTTAAGTTTTAAAGGAGTTTGTAATTGGAATATGTCCATAGTCAGGGCAAATAATCAACAGATGTCACAATAGAAAAATATTGAATTCTCGAATCTTTATAATCAGTTATAAAGATGATATACTTCATTAGTAACTCGATACAATACTTGTTAGTAAACTACATTCTCATGTTCTCTTCCAATTGTAAAAAAATAAAAAAAATAGGAAGGAAACTAGTCTTGAGCATACAACATAAACTTCTCCATGTTAAACATCAAATAATTTTCAAGATAAGAACCTGGAAATAAACTGTCATATAATCTTTTAATCATAAAGGAGAACATTTACTGAAAGTTGTAGACTATTAAAATTACATAGGAGATCTATCAGAAAAGGTAACCATTGAGCATAAAATATTGCAGGAATTTCTTTCCTTGTCAAAAATGCAGTTTTTTTCTGTTTAGCATCATGTTTTTCGTCTACGACCTTGTCCTGTTCCATAGACTAAGAGAAGGGGGTTTAGCAATTAATACAACATTAATGTTAAGAAGATATGGTGGCGAAAGAGTGGACAGAAGCGTGACTTCATAAGAGAAAGAAGTGGGATTGGAAGAAAAAAGAACTTGAAGCAGCCGAAACACTAAGAGCAAATGGAGAGGAGCGGCAATTCTTAGGAGTCCATCAATTGATATAGAAAACCATTCAAGCCCAACCACACCCCCTGCAAAGACCCCAATGGCAACATTCTTATAGAGAAAGAGGCCTGCGTGAACCATTAGAAAAATCAATTCACAGCCATTTACGGAAAAGAGCAAGTTGAGTTGCAAAATGAGGACATACCTACCTTGTCAGAAAAAGACAAGGAACAACCTAATGTTGAAGAGGTTATAGAAGCTCCTGAAAAGTTAAAGAACTACCAGAAACCGGGGATAGATGATCTAGCAGAGCTTAAGTACGGAAGTGCTGATCTTGAAAAAGCTATTCACATCCTTATCATGGACTTATGAGTGAAAGAAATCTATAATAAAATAAGAAGGGAGACCCTATGATCGCAGCAACTACCATGGAATATCTCTTTTTCCCTGCACAAGATTCTATCTAATATTTTGTTTAAGTACTTGCTCCTACTCACTGAGAGAGAAATAGGCTTCTATCAATTTGGATTCCACAGAGGCAAATCTACAACTGACCAAATCTTAAACCTAAGGATGACCAGGGGCTTTCGTATCATGGCACACCACCTCTTCCTAGATTTCAAAGCGGCCCAAGATAGCATCAATCGGGAAGCTCTTTATAGTGCATTGAGGGAATTCTGGATTCATCAGAAGCTTATTTCTTAACAAGTCTTCTTATAAGAATGACCATGACAGGTCTTGAATGTGTTGCGTTAATACAGGGAATAAGTAAAAAAGCTTTCCATGAATGAGAAGTGTCCACCAAGGAAATGCCCTAGCATGTCTACTATTCAACTTAGAAATGAAAACGGTAGTTAGGGACTCGGGTATTCAAGCCATGGGGACAATATTAAACTGGTCAGTACAGCTTCTAGGATTCATGGATGACATAAACATTGTGGGAAGGTCACGAGGGTAGTTAGCGAGGCCTTTTCTGCACTAGAAGAAGCATCAAGAAGACTTGGTATAAGGATGAACCAAGATAAAACCAAATACATTGTATCCAAACAGACCCCTATACCAGGAGAGAAAGTGCAGTTTGGTGCCTACTTCATCAAACAAAGATGCCCAAGTCAATTACCTTGGATCCCAGGTAACCTGTAATAATGAAATGAGGATAGAAACCAGAAGAGAGTAATATCCGCAAACTGCAGCAACTTCGGGATGAGACACCATTTGTCAAGTAGGTTTATTACGGAATCAAACTTCTTAGGTATAAAACTGTAATACACCCATTCCTCAGGTATAGTGCAGAGACCGGACCACGATCAAGGTGGTGTGTCAAAATCTGATGATTTGTAAAACATTCTCCACTGAATATTTAGACTGGTCCTTATCAACAGAAGATGAAGAAGGAGGACCAATCATGAGATTTATAACTTCTATGGTGAGCCCAATATTGTCTCCATAGTAAAGTGAGCAACATTAAGGCCACAGTCCTACAAAGATTCCCCCTCCCCCCTTGCCTAATGAGTCGCCCTTCAGTTCAACTACAGTAGTCACAAAAACTGATGTGTGTTCAGTGAGTATTTCTATTCTTTTCATTAACGATCCTAAATGTTTCTCCTAAAGTATTGCTTGGAAGTTTTTAAAATTAATTACTCTTTTTTTATTTAAAAATTCCAAGTGAACAGTATTTTGATTTTGGATACAGCTCTATTCATTTTACTTTGGCAGGCTCTCAAATTTAAAATTCTCATTGCCACTCCTTAAACATTAAATGAGATAAAAGTATAGTAATGAAAACCTGATAAAAAATGTAATACTTTATCAATTATATTAAGGATACAATCAATTGCAATTCCTCTATTTTACAAATCAATCTCCAGTTTCTTATCTGTTATCATTCATTATTTTAATGTGTTGAAATTAATTTTAATCACTTTGTGAGGATGGTGCTTAAATGTGTAATTGAGTTAAATGTACAGCCGACAAAAAATTTATTAACATGCAGGATGTTTCAGGTTTAGAATAATTCTTTATTAAATGGTTGGAAATATATTTTTTATTATAGTCCACAAATCTCTTGGCCACCTCACAAACAAAAAATTTATTATTATTACCACCACTTCCAAAAATTGGAAATTTTGAATTTCTGAGCCAAAATTTGGAGTTCAATTCAAAACCGTCCTAAAAATCATTGATTGGGATCTATAGACCACTCATGAAATTTTTTGGGAAAGAGTTCACCGGCTCACATTTTTGATGGCCTATTTTAGAGCTTTTTCTAAGAACCACTAATAAATTACTAATATTATGCATTACTGATAACTCACTATATCTCTGATAAACCAATAACCATCAAAGAACTATCTATTCCACATTTGACAGTTAAGAGAAAAGAAAACTTACAACCCAATTATCAAGGATCTTTATACCAGGACTTATAGTAGAACTAACAAGAAAGGTAAAGAACTGGGCCCTGATCTGAGCTTTATTTAACTTGGGAACAGCCCGAAAAAAATAAAATTGTCTTCTGTCAACTAAAAATTGCTTCATACTTTTTTACTTCTTAAATTCATGCCATATATTTGAATCTGTCTTCAATAGATTGGTTTTGCAGTATGGTAATAGAAAATATAACATCATTCCATATTTTTTTTTTACAAATAAATATTGAAAACAAAATGATAAAACAGATCAACAATATATATTTTCAAAATGTATGTACAATTACTACTTAAATTTAATAATTAGCAGAAATTGCTAAATTTATTGTAAAAATAGTGTGATTAACTAAATTGGAGCATTCTTGAAACCTCGTGAGGCATAGTCTGATGGAACAGTTCGCTCAGAAACAGCTGGAAAACCAGAATTACCAGGAACTACTGCGGGGCGGTTAGGAACTACACGCCATCCTCCTTTTTTGGTCCAATCCTAAAATCATTCAGCACTCTTTAGTCTGTTATAATTGCTATACATTATAAACTAATTGATGGTGTTATTTTCAATTGACGCAATAATGAATACCATGCCAATTTAATAAGGAAAATCTTATCAACTAATTTCCAAATTTATATCCTATGATCAATATGGTGAAAAAGCAAGAGATCTACATGGCATGTGGATATTGTTAAATCTAAGTAATATTATTATCGAGCCATGAAATTTTGCATGTACCGTGATAAAATCATAAGATATTGATTAAGCATTCTGAAACTAGAAAGGCTATATAGTAAAAAAACTAATATAGTAAATGAAATACTAGTTTCCAATGGTAAGTAAACTGTCTTATTAGATAGATTAGAGACATAAAAACATAAATTTAATGCACAGTTCAAATTTTGTAATTTAAATGTAAAAACAATTTAAATTAACAGGAACTGTTCATCAATCAAATAATGTGTTATTGCTTAATATAAGTCTTGAGACATTTCTCTTATAACTAGTAATCCATAATGCATGGCAAACAAAAATAATACTCTTGCAGTCGTGGAAATTAATATATCTATAAAAGTTCGCATTATACTAAGCTTATCAATTTAGATACAAAAATGACAAGTAATTATTTTTATTATTAATATTCAGAGCATTAATATGAAGTTATATTTATTATTTATTTTTTTTAAATAAAGGGAACATTTAAAATTAAAGAAATTATTTTAAATATATTTTTGCTCTCATGCATTCTACAATTCACCAAAAGTGCTCCTGGGTCGAAGCGATAATAAGTACAGAGAGACAACCAAAGAGAACATAAAAATAACGTTTTAAAAAAAAAAAAAAATTAAAAGTTCACATATCTGCACAGAGATGACTGTTGTAAAAGTCGCCCTATTACAAAAACAGGTAAAATAAAAAAAATGTGAATTATTTCAAATAAATTAGTAGTAAAGTTGATGATGATAAAAGCTACACAATAAAAATGTTATTGAAAAGAAAAAAAAAAAAGATTGAATAAAACAGCAAAGAGCTGATTTTAAAAAAAAACAAATAAAAAAAAATTAAAAATTAAAATATTTTAGGAAGTCTAAATAATTAATAAAAATAAGGAGCAATTATGACTTTCCTAATTGTTTATTATATGTTCTCTTCACGTGCCCAAAAAATAGCAACATCAAAGTTTCAGGGATGTTCCCCCATTCCTTGGTTGTTGTAGAGAGGTAAATTGGTTATCAAAGAGATAAAATTTTAATATATTAATTAGTAGATTTCAGACCTAATGTGATGAAACTTGATGTTTGTTGGTGGGTAAGTTGATCTTCTTAAGATTTCATAGTTAAACAAAATTAGTTTAAAGCAATATAGACAAGTATGAGCTGATGACTCCTTTTGAAACCATTGCGACAAAATAGTATACTATGGATAAATATATACTAGCTAAAAGGTAATTTATTTATTAATGATATATATATTGTATCTATATATAATTTTTGTATGTAGATATTATTGAATCTTAATTTATATATATTTATTTATATATATATATATATATATATATATATATATATATATATATATATATATATACATACATACATACATACATACATATATATATATATATATATATATATATACATACATATAAACACACACACACACACACATATATATAATGTGATATTGCATGCTGTGGAAATAATTGTTTCATTATTTAATTTTAGAAAATTGTCCTGATGACGGGGGAACATCCCCGCCCCTTTGATGTTGTTTTAAGACTTGTGAAATGAACACATAATAAACAATTTGGGAAGCCAGAATTACTCCTTCTTTTTATTTTTATTTAAAAAGTATACAATCAAAAAATGAATGCCTTCGAACACATATATATAAATAACAGTATCACTTACATTTCCATTATATTTGAAATAATATGCCCCTGAATAGAGCAATGCTATGCCCATGAGAAATTTTCCAGCTAAATATCTTGTATAAAGAGCAGAAGAAGCACCCTTAAAAAAAAAAAAAAAAATAATTTAGCTTTTAATATTAGAATTATATATATATATATATATATATATATATACACATAAAATGTAGGATAACACTTTCAAAAATTTGGCTTTAGGTATTTTTATGCTTCATATTTATTTATTTTCTAATTATTCCAGTAAATCAGACAGTGAAGCAAAACAAATATCAAATAAGCAATTTTGACTTTGCAATTATGTTTATTATGTGTTCGCATCACAAGTTCATTCTATCAATGTCAACGTTTGGGGAATCTACCCCCATCATCAGGACATTTTAAAGAAAATTAAACAATAAAACAAATAACAAATTATATCAACAACTAATATCTATAAATATAATAGATGCAAAATAAATTAATATATAATAATATCTGAATAAAATATCTATACATTTATAAAATATACATATCATTAATTTAATAAATTACATTTTATGCTTGTATATAATTATCAATAGAAATACTATTTTGTCACAATGTAGTTTCATCTAAGTCATTAACTCATGCCTGTCTATTGTGCTGTAATAATGAATCTTATTTAGATTTTGTCATCTTAAGATTATTTAAACTGTAGTTTAAATACTCACTCTAACAAACATCAACATTTTAGTTTGAAATACCACTAATCATTATATCAAAATTTATCTTTCTATTGTAACCAATTTTCATTCCTGTATGACTATCTATTTAATTTTAAAATTATAATTGTGATAACTTTATTTAATTTCTATCTTATATATTATATCCACATAATGGGTACCTAGGGTTTTTGTATCCGTTTATAATTAACAGTTACTTTATTATTTTTAGTAATATTAGTCTGGGATCCTGTTGTAAAAAAGGTTTGGGCATAAAAATGAACATGTCTACAGGCCTGACATGAAAAATCCACCTCTGCCAGCTTATAGCTGCTGGAATACAAAATGGTGTCCAAAACAACTCAAAATTTTAGGAATATTTTTTTTTCACATATAATTCCTAAACGATGCATTCTATCGAAAAAGTTATGGTATATTAAATTGAAGAACATCAAATTCTGCGTCTAATGAGTACCAAAACATAATAATTTGGTAAACTGGTGTGGTCGAAAACCACATTAATAATGACAATTTTTTCAAAAACAGAGACAGAGTACCATATATGAGTCTGCAGCTTGGAAATGAGTTCTCTAAGAAAAAAACTTATAAGATAAAAGTTGTAGAGCATCAAATTCTGTGTCCATTGAACACAAAAAAATTTAAATTCAGTCAAGTGCATCTCTCGAAATTGGCGATCTCCCACTCTCCGGCTATTGTAATTTTAATCCAGTAGAGATATCATTAAGGTTAGCAAAAATAGAGTAATTTTAATTTTTAAGTATGTTGTAAGTACTACCCTTCTTATGAAAAATACAAATTTTCGACATCCTCTCCTTCTTTTTTATCATATTGAAAAACCACTAAAACACTAAAAAAAATTTTTTTTAGTTTTCCAATATAACTCGCTTCTAGAGCATTTAAGATAAAAATTTGACATTACAAATTTCAAAAAATGTTAAATTTCCTGCAAGTTTGTATATAATAATAAAATCTGCAAATATGCCCAAAAAATTCAAACATAATAATTTAGATAACTGGTGTGGTCAAAAAATATGGTCGTAGACTCAAATACAGTAAGCTGTCTCTGGTTTTTCCAAAATTGTCGTTTTTATCGTTATTTTCAGCCATACCATTACCCAAATCATTATATTGGGGTACTCATTAGACACGAAATTTGATGTTCTTTAATTTAATATATCATAACTTCGAAAGAATGCACTGTTTAGGAATTATAGGTGAGAAAACAAAAAAAGACCTAAACTTTTGAGTTTATTTGGCCTCCAGTGCTTCCGGACTATATAATAATTTCCTATAACTTGTTATGTCCGCACCATCTAATATTTTGGGCTCTTAAAATTTAAAAATATGTTACAACTTAATGTTGTGATTAGCAAGAGCTGTTGTATTAATTTTTTCAACATTTTTACAATTAGATAAGTATGGTGAAAGTCTTGTTTTTAACTTCTTTTTTTTATGTTTCGCCAATGTAAATTCCTTCACAATTTTCACAATGTAACTTGTAAATGACGTTTTGCTTGTCCAAATGGTCTATATTATTTGGACAAACAAAATATCATTTACTAATTAGATTGTGAAAAATGTGAAGGAGTTTACATTGGTGAAACTTCAAAAAAGCTAAAAACCAAACTTTAACCATACTTATCTAATTGTAAAAATGTTAAAAATATTAATGCAACAGCTTTAATTGCAGCATTAAGTTGCAACATAAATTTAATTTTGAAGAATTCAAAATATTAGATATTGTGCACATAAGAAGAAATATAAAATTATTAGAAGCCATATATATTAATAAAAAAAAAAAACAGATACAAAAACCCCTAGGTACCCATTATGCATATATAATTAATAAGATAAAATAAAATTAACATAATTATAATATTAAAATTAAATAGGTAGTTATACAGTAATGAAAATTGGTTACAATAGAAAGATAAATTTTAATATAATGATTAGTGGTATTTCAAAGTAAAATGTTGATGTTTGTTAGAGTGAGTATTTAAACTACAGTTTAAATAATCTTAAGATGACAAAATCTAAATAAGATTCATTATTACAGCACAATAGACAGGTATGAGTTAATGGCTTAGATGAAACTACATTGTGACAAAATAGTATTTCTATTGATAATTATATACAAGCATAACATGTAATTTATTAAATTAATGATATGTATATTTTATAAATGTATAGATATTTTATTCAGATATTATTATATATTAATTTATTTTGCATCTATTATATTTATAGATATTTGTTGTTGATATAATTTGTTATTTGTTTTATTGTTTAATTTTCTTTAAAATGTCCAGATGATGCGGGTAGATTCCCCAAACATTGACATTGATAGAATGAACTTGTGATGTGAACACATAATAAACATAATTGCAAAGTCAAAATTGCTCATCCTTTTAAGAAAAAATATATTGAAATAATTATAAAATTTTGATTGATATTAAGCAAGTGAAAATGATATGGGCATGTATAATGTTTATAAAAGTATATAAAACATAGCAAACAAGAGTAAGGGAGGTCTTCAGGCGGAGGAAGCATGGCTTAGCAACATGTGAATGATGGGTAGAAAAGTGAGGTAGTGTAATACCAGGTAACGGAATTCCCACCTTCACATAAGAGAAAAAAGATAGATTATTATGATTTAACCCAGTATTCATTACTGGGAAACATCTGAGAAAACGATCATAATATAAAGCAATAATTTAACAATCAAAGCAGTCAAACAAATTTAGCGATCAAATTTCAACAACTGATTATCACAGGCTACTTACCTTACGATTTTATAAATAATTTCTTGAACCCATTTGCAAGTGAATGCTTGGGGGTAACTAGTGTAATGTATTTTTTTATTCCAAACATAATTTTTGGACAAAATTTTTGACAGTTTTGTTCGAAAAACAACTACTCTCCAGCGGTCACAGAATGAATATTTTTTATGGCTCTCTTCATCATAAAAAAATAATCATCTGGTTGATTATGATCATTTTAGAGCTAGCGATATGTTTTCTGTGGCAGTAGTCAGGTTTGGTTTTCTCCTGGTATTGTCCATTCATCAGGAACAGTAGAAGAATCTTATATAATGTCTTCATCTCTGTCCTCAATATTGTTAGAATATTGCCAGGGAGTTTCCTCACTTTTCATAAATAGAAGGTGCTCATAGCACTACAGCTTGGGCTAATGCAACTCCTTCATACATGACCCACTCTTGGGCAATGCTACTACTTATTTCATTTCTTAGCGGGATGATCCCCTCATAATGAACTTTATTTTTACCCAAGAAATATCCGTACTTGGATTGATTTTTTTTTAAAACTGTACTAAATCTTCTTCCTCCCCCTCCCCCCTCAGCACCTAGAATTCAGTTTCAACTGGGACTACCAGATGTCTGGCATCTAGCCTCTCGCTCCAACACCCTATTTATAGAGACTTTTTTAATATGCAAGCTGTCCGAGGCTACAAAAGTTCAGTGTCTTAGACAAAGAAAAAAATATACAATCTCATAAAAAGCATACCAAGCAAATTTCAAAATGTTATGAAGATAACATCAGACATTGAACAAATAGATCATCTAAAAATTTATTGTATTTTTTTGTTAACAATAAATCATTACTTATAAAAAGTTCTATATACTGGAAGGCTTTAAAATTAACTTATTATTAAAAAAAGTGAACTTTAATTTTAAACTTCTTTTATTTTATTATTTATAACATTCTTCTACACCATTTAAATTTCAAACGTATCAGGGTAATGCCCCCTCTTCAAGAATATAACCATTTACTCCGATTTTGTCTTATAATAATCCATAACACAATGTTATTTTGTCTTGTTTTAAAAAAAGGTACAACTTTACAATCGGGGAGGGGGGGGAGGGGGCTCGTTAACACTGGTTTCTCCCAAACTTACCCGAAGATCGCCGGACTAGCACACTCTAGTGCCATTTGCACGAACTAACTGCTTTGCATTCAATTGTAACATTCGTATTCATTGGAATTATTACAGCTTTAATTAGATATTATTTAAAACTATTAGTGCTGTCGACTTCCGCTCACTGGTTCACCCAAGAAATAAACAAAACACTAACGGATCCATTTCAGTTGAGGTCGAGGTCTTACCATAATTATTACTGCTTTAATTAGATCATAGCTGTCAACTTCCGCTCGCTACGCTCGCTCAACAGATATGCAGACCCCTAAGTTCCTTTTCAGTTGAGGTCAGATCCTTACCATAATTAAAATTATCACTCCTTTAGATTAATACTACAGCTTCCCCAGATCATCGGAAGTTGACAGCACTAACAATTTTAAATAATATGTAATTAAGGCAGTAATAATTTTAATAATTCCAATGAATACGAATCTTACAATAGAATACAAACCAGTTGGTTAGCACAAATTAGAGAAACTAGTGATAACGTGCCCCGATTGTAAAGTTGTACCTAAAAAAACATTTAAATTATTTTACATACAATAAAATAAAAATTAGTAGGAGCATAGAAAATTTGCACTCTTAGAATGACCTTAAACCTTAAAGATTTGTAAAAAAAGTGTAAGATCAATGACATAAAGTGCCACATCTGGTAAGTAGATTTTAGTGGAAAAGTTGCTGTAACTTCATTCTATTTCTAAAAAGTTGCATAAACCTCCCTGAAATATTTAAATTCAGTTTTGGAAACTTTTCCTTTTTGAGCTAGGTTGTTCAGATACACACACAAACCATTTTAATAGACTTGATAATTTGGACTCAGGTGATCTTAAAACGAGCATTTCCATTGAAAACTCTGATTCAAATTTTTTTGCGATTGCAATACTTTCCCTTACTATATATCTCACAAGTAGTAGGTAAGTGAAAGTAAAGAAGAAACACAAGATAACATAAATTACCCATTAAAAAAAAAAAAAAAAAAACCTGTACCACTACAACCCGATGACGGTCTTGGGTTCAGTAGTTGGTAAGGACGGTACTGTTTTTAGGCCAACGGTTGTGCAAGGAGGTGATTCGGCCAAGATCACGCTCAACCGCCAGGTTTTTCTCCCAATTAAGGGTTCCCACTTTATAGAGGCTGGGTGAGCCCCAGGAGGGTCTCCCGATCCCACAGGGTCAATTCACGGCTGAATACAGAATAAATAATTATCTGCCTCAGCTGGTCTCGAACCCGGAACCTTGAGATTAGTAGCGCAGTGCCTTACCCACTGAGCTACCCCGCTCCCTTAAATTACCCATAAATCAGCAAAAATATATAAATAACAGCAATTAAATTTTAATTAACATACAGAAAATAATAAGGAGCATTATATCTGCAAAAAAAATTATGTATATTTTATTCTATTTTATAATTATCCTAGGATCAAAAGATAAGATTTAATTAATTGAAAATTTGAAAAATAATGAAGTAATTACAGAACAGTAAATGTTCAGAAGTAAAAGTTTTTTGGTATATGTTTGTTATACATCCTACCAAAAAAAAATTAAAATTATTAAATTGGTATTTATTAAAGTCTAATGTATATAAAATCAAATTTGTATAGTTACGCTTATTCTGCTTAATGGAGAATATTGCATTAAATTTAAATTTATCTAAACTATATTTTTAAAATGGCCCTAAGGGAATTATTCATGTTGCTTGATCGAGCTTGATGTTATTATGATGAAATAAATAATCAGGATGCAGTCAACAAAATATATTTTTATATTACAAGACGAAATGTCGGCTGGTACAGTAAAAATATACTTTGTTGACTGCATCCTGATTATTTATTTCATCATGATCCTAGGGGAAATAAGAGAATAGGAGGTACAAAGAGACTTCTTAGGAAGTTATTTAGCAGAATTTATGTAGCGTAATCAGCTTAACGGGAATGATTCTTTTGAACAGATATTACAAGACATCGTAAGCTTTAAAGCTTTTTATATAATTAATAATATTTAAAAATAAGTTGTCTACAAAAATGTTCTACATGTTTTTATTTATTATAAATTAAGTTGTGTTTTTTTTGTGGGGCGTATAACAAACAAGTACCTTTTTTTTCTTTACTTTATTAACTTTTCAAGTAGAAAATTTACAATCTACGATATAAAATATCTCACTTAACAAACGCCAGATGAAAGTTTTCTATATAATTTGTTGCTGTTTATTTCCTTAGTATCCAAAACCCAATCTCGCTAATATATGTTAGTTTGTTGATAATCAGTTTATTCATCAGATCTCAAGACTACTTAGTTCAGGCTTGGATTACATTAAAAATATAATCCAGAAATCTCTGATTATTTTCAACTGCATCATTATTCCAACAATGAGCAATATAAACACGGAATACTTATAAATTGAAATAAGAAATCAACTACCATCAACAACTAAAATATCATATAAACTAAACTACATAGTGATAAGAGAGAACAGGGAAATTAAGAATAAAGTAGCAATATAAAATGGATAAAAGAAAGGATTGAATAAATGAATTTGCAAAAGCTTATATGTCCTGGAAAGGTGATAATGAGCTAACAATAGTTTTCTCTTTGTTAATGATGAAAAATAAAGGTTTAGCTTTTACCAAAGTAGAAAGATCTTTAGTAATAGATTATTTGTCAGTCCAACAATAAAATATCATAACTATATAACATCAACCCTTCTTTCCCTCTTGCAAGTTATTGCAAATCAGTATGGGTAACTTTATTTCTACCCATGTACTCTCAATACTTGTTAAGTTTGTATAACCATACTGTGTTCCACCTAGCCTTTTATCTATGTACAATTGTCATCTTAAACACAAATTCTCCAACCAACTATTAAAAATCATCTTGTAAAACAATTTTGGATCTTTCAAATGCGTTACACAACTTAATTTGGATTTTTTAATTTAAGAAATTAAAATATAAAGCTGCAAAAATAAATACCATTATAGGTTCCAAAAGTTTCCCAAAAGCATCTAACGGCTTCCGATAAGCTCTTCTAATAGGATTATACAATTCTGTATACAATTCAGGTACATGTCTTGGTTCATTTGGTGAGAGAATTTGATCTTTCACCCACTGAGCTCGCCAAGCCCGTTCTTCAGCTGTCATTCCAGTTAGTCTTTCCCTTTCACGGTACAAACGTCCTTCTAATGAAAATGGTTTAACACCTCCAGTTGGCGAAGCCATGTTGACAAATAAATGAAACAGTAGTATATAATCGTATTCGTAAAAAATTTCGACCTTAAACCGCTAAAATTAAATACGTTCCGAACAAGTGACGTCTGATTAAAGATTAGTCCAAAGAGATCATAATAAGTATCGTTGATATAATGTTAAACTCAATGTTGCTCAAATTCATTTACAAAAGTATATAACAAATCAATAACTAAAATAATCTATTAAGGTACATGTTCCATTCTTCGATTTCGTACAAATTTCGAGATTCTAATTCCTCAAAAAAAAGTAAAGTGTAAACAATATTTTTTTTCATTATTTATTTCAAGCTAGGATACTAATAATACTGGCAAAATATTTCTTCATTAAATTCAGTCTAAATAGAGAATGCCCGAGTTCTAAAATATTTATTAATAAAAAATGTATGGAAGATAAAAATACAAATAATTCGCCCATTTCAACATTTGAAGAAGAGAATCGAGGACAAACGAGCACCGTCCACTATAACTCCTTGTATAAAAACTCGGTTATATTGTAGTCGCTACTTAATCTATTTTCCTCACTTGCAGGGGCGGATCCAGAGAGAGAGCGAGGGTGGGAAGCACAGCCCAGGACCCCGCACTATAAAAAAATTAAATAAATGATTTATGCATTACAGACGAAATTATAATTCATACTATACGGCTCGGTTGCTACAAAAGTCCTTGTGCATTAGTATAGCTTTATTTCAGATTAAATATTTTAAACATTATTGAATACTACTCTCCAAAGTAAAGTCCATTATTTTCAACTACTTTCACCCATCTTTCTGCTAGTAATTGAATGTGATGTCAGTACCTCTCCTTTGGTTTTGAGACAAAGAACTCTTCACATCCAATTTTTACGTCTTCGTAATTACCAAAGAACCCAAAAAACTATGATCTACCAAAATTTTCGTCTGCAACAAACCTTTCCTCCTTTCTGTCCCTGTTAATCTGGACCACCACTTATATAATTTTAGTTTTAGTGTACTTTTTTTCTATTTTTTCTGCAAACTGCAAACCAAGAATTTTGTAATCTCCTTTGTCGTCTTCTGGACTTTGTATGAAAGGAAAATCAGAATTAGGATCCATTACATCCTCTATCAGGTCCGGTCTATTACTTATCCATTTACTTAGTTCAAATCCTCCTTGTTTGAGCAACGAAATCAATTACGATTTCAATTCTAAAACTTCGCGCATTGTCTCTGCTCCAGAAACTATATCATCCACATATTCATCATTGATACAAAATGAACAGCATGGCACTCAAAACACCCCTCTGTCTTACATATACGCCTTGCAGAAAAAATCATAAGGAATAAAATTGGATGGCACAGAAATGTGGCTGAAGTATGCGCTAGAGTTGGCTACCAACCACAAAACTTCTTTTTAACACCGCCTGAGGTGACGATGAGAGTAATTGAAGACAGAATACGGGATATTAAGTCTCAGGAGGAGGAAAATTTGAGAATCAGACTAGCAAATACTCAATTCCACACTACTTATAAATGCTCAGATTTGAAAGCAATGAGCTATCCTACGTGAGTGATGCCAACAGCCTTCAGTTTGTAAGAATTATTATGCAGGCCAGGACAGAATCTCTCAATCTTAACAGAAAGTACTGGATTTTTGATGACAGTGGTCTCTGCTCTTTCTGTAACTTAGGCCAGCCAGAGGATATTGTACACTTCCTTGCGGTTTATCCAATTTTTGCGGAAATAAGAAGGAAAGTATTTTTCAAAAATACACTTTCCGCAAGGGAAGCTTTGGATTATTTGAACGGTATGAACTATTTAAACGGTCTGGACTATTTAAAATTATACCTTTACATTAAACAAGCTATGGTTTTTAAATTAGAGTATCTTGAATAAGGCAGTTTAAGTTTATATTTTGTATTATATGTTTAGTATTTCACGTGGTATCACCCGACTAATGGATTAGATAATCTTAGTTTATGTAAATTTTGTTATCTATTTTATTTACTGTGAAATAAAATTTAGTTTACTACTACTACTATACATCATTGAGAAGAATGCGAGCAGCCAGCCAGGTGATATTCATCTCCACTTTAGCAAGCAGTTATAGAGCTCTCATCGCGAGGAAAGGAGCTGAAGTCCTTATGTTACAGTATTTAACTCATATTCTTGGACTGGGCGCATGGTCTGACCTCCAGAGGATGTAAATGTGCTATATGTTCTATTTTCAGGGCGTATCAGGACCTGTCGATACATCTTTACAATATCGACCTATAGTACAATGCGATGTAGTTGAAAGTTCAGAATTATATCGTTGATGTCCTTTAGGAGCTTAGGACCAGTTAGTAAGTGGCAATTGAGTGAACCAGAAGGACCTTTGCAAGATCCGTCAAATACAACACGAAGTTTAGCATTCTCGTCCTTTTTGACAAAACAATGGTGTGGAATGAGATATTTTCCTTCTGAAGGTGCAATGTTCATATGCCCCAGAGATATGTAATCATTCATTTCTAAGAGGAAGGTTATGATGAAGTCGGTAATCAAGCCTTTTGAATCGGTTTTGCACCTGAACTTTAGGGTTTTGAAGGTGATCTGTTGTAGATCTAAAAAAGAGTGCTACAACTAAACGCCCAGAAGATAGACGATAGTGCGTCCAGAGAAAGAGGCGCTCACACAACTTATCTTCATCTAACTCCAATATCTTGTTCTTGAAACGCTAAAAGAGTAGTAGACTCTTGGTGATGGGTGTGATTGCATTTGCCAGACCTAATTTTGACGCAATTTGTTTTGGGAAACCAGAATTAATTTGAAGAGGACCATCTGTAACAATTTCAAAATATAAGTCAGCTCCAAGAAGGAAGTCAATGGACTGAGATTTCCAGTATGTGGGGTCTGCTAATTCATAAGCACTCAACATAATGTGAAATTCTCTGAGGATAGCCAAATGACGGAGCTGACCTGAAATTTCATCTACAACTATAGCTTCTGCTTTAAATTATCCTTCGCTGAACCTGGACCGAAGTGTGCACCTTGACTTGAACTCGAGTACGAGATACTCGTACTTGCCCGATACAGAGATAGAAGACGCATTTCGATTGGAACTAATCATAGTCTTTTTACACATGCTGCTGTAATGAAAGAATTCTTACTACCACAGTCAGTTACAACACGAATTATTTGGAAACGGTGCAGACACTCCTTAACCATTACTAAAGCTGTACCAAGAATAACCTCCTCAGAAGAAGATGTGTCATTTAATGTGACAGCTTCTTGATTGGAAATGGTTGGAGTCATTTCAGATATTGTACCTTTATGCACCGAGGTTGATGGATTGACATGAAGCCAGCTATGATTCCGAACATTACAGGTCAGGCAAGTTCTACTTGATGTACAACGGTTGTTGGTTTGTCTGGATGAGAGACGGTTGATGCAACCGTTTCAATTTCGCAGATAATTAATTTTGCCTTGAGCTGATGCAAGCTTGAAAATGTATTGGTAAAGGGAGTGAAACAATTTGCAGACAGGACAACTCTCTTCTTTTCCTTTGAATTCATGATCAGACCCTTTCCTAAATCGGGGTGAATTATCTCTTCTATAACATTCATCAGAAAATAGTGAACGTTTTGAATCAGGAAATGAATGCCCTTTTGATCCAATCTTGACATTACCAGCATGACCTTTGGGTTTACTTTGACCAAAATCATCAGATGTGAGCACTAGAGATCTAAGCTCTGAGTTGATGAAATCTCTGAGATTTTTATAGCTCGGAAAATCAGTATTGGAATATTTAATTCAAATTCGTTTCGGGTTTGGGGATCAAGGCAGCTCAACATTAAAAAGAAAAGAGTGAAGTTGATCAGGCTGCGGAATATCAAGGTGCTTAAAGGAACCTATGCTTTAAATTACTGTTGTATGAAATTGTTTTAAACTATTAGCTGTAGGTTTCGTACGGAATGGAACAAAATTAAGCACAGATTTTAAATAGCTACTCGCTAGACGGCGCTTGTCGTTGTAAGCGTCCGTAAGTAATTTCCAAGCCTGGTCGTAATTCGCTTCTAGAAGTTGTTCACCCTTAATTAAAGTAAGAGCTGGATCTCTTATAAAAGAAATAAGAAAATGAAATTTTTCTATTTTGGAGAGGGAAACTTCATCGTGAATGAGAGATTTATAAGTATCGTGGAACAACTGCCAATCACCTTGATTCCCATAAAATATTGGTAAATTAATTTGTGGAAGATGTGCTCTGATAGTACGCAAGTCATTTAGTACTGAAGGAGAAGTAACATTAAAATACTTGCAGAATAACGGAAAACAAAATTTCCGTTAATATTTTCTCCCTTTTTCTTTTCTTATTTTGTTTACATTAAATATTCTTTTCAAGACAAGAATTTATATTGTTTGCTTATTATCTTATTGAAAATATTAATTGATCTTTATTTTGTAATCTTATGGCCAGATATTGTTTCTGTTTTATTTATTCGATTGTGTTATTCTTAAGGGATCTAGTCCCAGAATAAAATTCTTCTTCTATTCTATTCTATACGTACTTTAATACGTAATATATAGTGTACAACTATGTATATACAAACATGTTTTATTATTGGCTGGGCGCTACAGCACTTTTAATAAAACTTGTAACACTGATAAATGTTCTGTGCAAAGGTCGTAGTTCGTAAATTATATTATAAAAAAAATATTTCGTCATCAAATTAAACTGATCAAATTAAATTAAATTGATCCACGTGATACAATTCACATATAAAATAGTGTTTTTATTTTTTAAATAACTGACAAATGATTCTTTTATTCTTTTTTAGTTTCATTGGAATTGATTTGTTGGCTATAATACAACAAAGACCCTACTGACATCATTTCATTACATGGTCCATAAATTTATTATGTCTTTGGATAAATAAAGCATCGATTATTGTAACAACGAAGGTTATTTCCCTCCTCTAGTGTATTGATTTGATTGTCAAACATGACAGTTTTCCATATGTTTAGAAAATTTTATGTTTTATCTTTACTTGTTTGTTATTCCTTCGGTTATAAAATTGAAAAGTACCCGTTACTCATGCCTAATGTACATCCGTATGTTGTATGTGATTTTGAACATAAAATTTTATTCGTGAATCTGGTTTCATTTATATAATGATTTATTCATTAATTTATTACTTCAGGAAGAATTATATCTATGCACACCTGTCAGAGTTAATTACACAAAGAACTTTTACATTGTTGGTTTTGAACCATCAGCTAGTATGAATGTTGTTCACCATATGCTTCTCTATGGATGCTCAGAACCTGGAAGTAATCTTGCCTACTGGTAATTTCTTATTTGTTTTGTGGTAGTTTTACATACCTTTTTCACTCCTTTTTATTTATTTTTTTGATTTTTTTCAGCCTGCTCTACTTCAATCTATGTTGTGCTAATTTTTCTAATTCAATTCGTTTAATTTTGCTCTGGCCTATTTATATTGTTTGTAATATTTAAGTTGTATTCTCAAGATGTTTTTTATGGCTCATAGTTTCAATAGAAGTGGTGTATCGTCATTTGCTTATCTGTTAGGATTTTACCTATCCAGTTAAATACTTGTTATGGCATGTACTTATGAGTTTGTAACTTTTAAGTATTGTTCAAAAGTTGGGCCTAAGATCTATTTAGATTTTAATATATTACAAAAGTTAAATTTAAAATAAGGTAAGTCGGGGCAGTTGCATATATGGGGATTTATTTCAAATTTATTTTGTTGGGAGAGCTGCCATCTATATGAATTTGAAATAAATAGTAAAATCTCTGTAGATGGTAGCTCTCCCAACAAAATAAATTTATATAAATCCCCATGTATTCACTTACCCCAACTTACCTTACTTGAATGTATAATATTTATTAAAAATGATAATTTTTTTTCCAGGAGTTATTTCTGATGCTTTAAATGTGTTACACTACAAACATGTTGTATGATAACATATTAAATACATGATATTAATAACATGGTTGTGTAGTAGTAATTACTTATGGGGTATATGATAGCAATGACATATGTGTATTATAATTGACTCACAAGGGGAGTGCACGATGTGCCCTTCGCCAATTTTGATAAAAAAAATTTGGGTGATTCTGCATTGAAAAAAAGGATATAACTATAGACTAGGGGCGTTATCACGTGTTCATTCCGAGGTCACCTGAACATTGCCGGACTAGCACACTCTAGTGTCATTTGCGCTAACTAACTGCTTTGCTCTCAATTGTAACATTCGTATTCATTGGAATTATTACAATTGTTCCTGCTTTAATTAGATATTATTTAAAATTACTTGTGCTGTCGACTTCCGGTGATCTGGGCAAATTTTTGTAATAATTTAAAGGAGTGATATTTTAAATTACGGTAAGGACCCGACCTCAACTGAAAAGGAACTTTTGGGGTTTATTTTTATCTCTTGAGCGAACGTAATGAGTGGAAGTTGACAGCACTAGTAATTTTAAATAATATCTAATTAAAGCAGGAACAATTTTAATAATTTCGGTGAATACGAATTCTACAATTGAATGCAAAGCAGTTAGATAGCACAAATGACGCTAGAGTGTCCTAGTCCGGCAATGTTCGGGTGACCTCGGAATGAACAAGTGATAACGTGCCCCTAGTCTATAGTTGGCCCCAAAAAAAGTTGGCCCATATCCTACCGTCTTGTCCAATGGGCCCTCGGAGCTGAGAACAAAAATAAAACCTGCTGAAAATGTTTTATTTCATATCTTCTTCTTCTTTCACCCCCTCCTTAGTGCCATCAGCGTGGAGGAACGGCCTTGGCCCATCTCGCCCACTGATCTCTGTCACTGGCCCTTCTTCTCATATCCACCATCGTGCTGCCTCTGGCTCGCCCAAGTCTCTCCAGATAGTTGTGATACATCATCCTGAGTCTGCCTCTAGCTCGCTTTCCCTCTGATTTTGCTTCCTAGAGCCATTTAGCCTTTTGGTTATCGGCCATCCTGTAAACATGGCCAAACCATTTCAGTAGGCGTTCTAAAATTTCTTTTACTGGCCTTACATTCAGTTCCTCTCTTATTCTCTCATTTCTCCAGCAGTCTCTTCTTGTTTTGCCAAGTGCTCTCCTAAGGTACCTCATTTCTATGGCCGTTACTTTGCTCGCGTGTTTATCAAGAACAGTCTAGCTCTCCGCACCATATAGAAGGACAGGCAGAAACACTGTTTTAAATAAAGCTATTTTGGTTTCTTTCTTTATCTCCTGTTTCCCTAATATTGTAGTGCAGATGGAGTAGAACACACCCAAGTCTCTCCAGATAGTTGTGATACATCATCCTGAGTCTGCCTCTAGCTCGCTTTCCCTCTGATTTTGCTTCCTAGAGCCATTTAGCCTTCTTGACTCTATGTAGAACCTCTTGGTCTATTCTCCCATCTCTGCTGAAAATCGTGCCCAGGTACTGGAAATTATCTACCTTCTCCATCATTATTGCATGAAATATGAATTGGGTCTTCCCCATCTCGGTCGATAACCATCATCTTACTTTTAATAGGATTTATTTCCATTCCTTTCCTCTGGAGCTCTTCTGACCATTCATCGACAGTCACCTGAAGCCTTTCCTGGGTGTCAGCAATCAGGACCACATCATCCGCATATAGGAGAGCTTGTCTCTGTAGGAATTAAATTCCAGTATCCCACTGTTGCCCTTGGTGTTCTTCGCTTGCAGACTTTCCATACTTGATCCATGCATATTATGAAAAGAAGTGGGCTTAGGTTGTCCCCTTGCTTGACACCTTTATAAAATCTAAATGGCTCTGATTCAATTCCGTTAAGCCGTATAATTCCCTTGGGATTCTGGTATACCGATTTGATCGCACTGATGAGAGTGGGTGGCACCTGTTTTTCCTGTAGAGCATTCCAAAACTCTTGGCGGGGAATCGAATCGAATGCAGCCTTCAAATCCAGGAATGCCAATAATAACTTTCTACCTCAATCCCAAGCTTTCTCAACAACCATTCGTAGTGAGAAAATGTGGTCCTGGGTTTGTCTCCCTGGTCTAAAGCCAGCCTAGCCTGCTCCTCTTCCAGACCATGTTCCACCAATCTCCTGAGCCTCTGTTCCAGTAATCTTGTATATAATTTATATACTACAGAGGATAGGCATATTGGTCTATAATTCTCACACTTTTTCTGGTTGCCTTTCTTAAAAATCGGAATTATAATATTATTTTCCCAGTCATGTGTTATCTTTTCTGACCAAATCTTTTGAAAGAGGTTCTGTAGACACTTGACCATTTCTTCTCCACCATATTTTATGAATTCTGGCGCGATACTATCTCTTCCTGCTGCTTTGCCCAGTTTTATTTTATTCATGGCCAAAATAACCTCATCTTCTTCTATGGCATCATCATCGCTGTTCTCCACCTGGTTCTCGCAGATTCTAGGTCTTCTACGGCCATCATGTCAAGGATATTGTCTGTATTTCTGGAGGGAAAATGTATCCTGATAATGCTTATACCATACTTTAAGTTAAGAATTTCATTTTCTTGAGACACCAAATTACCGTTATTATCTTGGACACTTCGAACCTGTTTTCCTTTCTTTCCTCTCAGTCCATTTAGAGTGCTCCAGAATTTCCTTTGATTTTCTTCGAAGTTAGTTTGGATCTCCTTGCCTTGACTTCTCTGACAACTTGCTTGGCAGTGTTTCTCTGTCTGACGTATTCATCCCCACAAGCTTGGGATTTATTCTGCCTATATAGACTCCATGCTACTTTCTTATCTTTTGTCGCTTTTTGCACTTCATCATTCCACCATCTAGTACTTTTGGTCTGAGGCTTAATTTTCTTAATACCACATACCTCTGTTGCACAAGAAAGAATGATTCTTTTGATCTGAAGCCATAAATCATCGAGAACCATGTCATAATTGACTTCTTGTAAGTTAGTCAGCAACACCTCTCTATATCTTTTAATTACTTCTGGATCTCTGAACTTTTCGGCCGCAATTCGTTCATATGTTTTGCAGTGTTTCTTTCGCGGCTTAGTAATTTTGGTATCAGCAACAACCAGGCGGTGATCTGTGCCTAACTCTGCTCCTGTAATGGCTTTTGCATCAGTGAAATATCTGCGCATCCCTCTGTCATAGATAATGTAATCTATTACATTTTTGGCTTCCCTTCCTTTCGCTTCAAAAGTAATTTTATGTATTAACTTATGTTTAAAGTGGGAATTCCCAATAAGCATATCATTCTCTATGCAGAACTCTCTCAATCTCTGGCCATCATCATTTTTAATTTCTTCTCCACCCCATAAACCTATTATTCCATGGAATTAGCCTGGCCTGTCCTGGGATTCAAATCTCCGCAGATAACGACCATTCTGTTATTTCATATCTCGTGTTTGAAAAGTGTTATTGACGTGATATTTCCAGTTATAGATTTGTTTTATAGAGTATATTAAAGGAAAAATATAAACATAAAATATAAATAATTGGTTTTTGGTCAAATAAATTTCAAAAATTATTAAGTAAACTGGCTTTTTAGATTTTTCACGCAAAAAATGATGGCAGATTTGGATTCAGCACATCAAAAAAAATCATCGAAAACAAAAACAATTTTTTTTTCAGTTCTAAGTAAGTGACTTAAAATTTTTAAAGTCACAAAATTACGTTTGGGTTTGAAGATCTGTACCTTGTCTTCAGTTCACCTGATTTCGATGTTCTTGTTAAAAAGCGGGGTGTACCTTCTTTTCATGCATATTAAAAACTATTGCATTAAAGATGGTGTAAAAAAAGGTGATTACCATATGCTAACAAAATTGAATTTTTGTGCGAATAACATTGATTCTAAAACCCGTATGAACATCATGGTTAAAGCGAAACGTGTAGTTCAAGAAACCGATGCCCCAAATTCGGTCTGACTTGTTTAAAGAGTTCCTGATATGTCAGTGATTATTTAAATCTTTAAAAAAATTTGAAGCAAAAATTTGGCAAACTTTTTAGGCCAAATATTTTTATTTTTAGATTTGCATAAAAAATTGAATATAGGGGTTTTTCACAGTGCTAAAACCAAACCTGACCCCAGTTTTGAATAAAAAAATTCTGTTAATATACTTTATTTCTTTAAGAATACCGTTGTCATTACATATAAGTCAATATATACCCTTCAGATCGCTCTAAAATTCAATTATTTTGTTTTAAGAAATTGGATAATTCTTAAATTTACTATTTCTGTATCACTAATAATGTTTTCAGGTCAGTCCGTTGTGTGTATAAGATCGTCTCCTTGTTGATTGTGCAAAAAATCGTTAATGGTAGTTCAATCTAAATCATTTTTAGCAGGAGTGTTGTTTAGTGATTAGAGAAGTAAATTACGAAGTTTGGAAGAAATAGGACCAGAGGAAGGACTTTTATTATTACATATATTCTTGGACTATTCAAGGTAAATTGGGTCTCTTATCTTTTCGATCTCTTCTAGGATAATACTGCCCCGCCAGGCCTAGGCTCTGCCCCCTCTCCCTCCCCCCACCACAGCTCCAGGCTCACTTCATTCATAGCGTTAACCCGTGAAGCAATAGCTGTGTAAATATATACGTACATATCAGTTACCGATATTAACAAAGCATCAACTATATATTTTTTTTTTTGGTTTAGTATTGTTTTATTTTTTAAATTTTCAAATCACCCTGGCCACAATTGAGGAGAAATTTAACATATTAATAGAAAAAATATCAGGGCTAGAAGTGAAACTGGACGAAAACAGAAAAAATCAAGAACAGGAAATCAGGAAGATAAAAACAGGTTGAGAAAATAACAAATAACATTAAAAATTCTAGAGAAAGAGAGGATAAATTTCATTTGAAGGAAAAATATAGTTATATTTGGTTTAAATAGAGAAAAATCTTCAGATTTAAATAATAGGATAATAGAAATATTTAAGTACATTTTATCAGACTTCCGCACATATGATATTCTAGAAATAAGGAAAATAAATCCTAAAGTAAATAATGGTCCAGTGATAGTCAAGCTAAATTCGTTTTTCTTAAAAAATGATATTATGAAGAATAAGTTTAAACTGATGAAATCTGAAGACTTTAAAATGATAAAAATAAAAGATAATCTACCCAAAAATGTTAGAGAAATTAGAAAAGAATTATTCCCGTATATGAGGGTTCATTGGGAAAAAGGAAACAAGGCATCATTGAAGTATGACAAACTCCTGATAAACGACCAAAGTTTTTCTCTAGAAGAACTGCAATCTCAAGAAAATTCAAAGAAAAAAAGGAAAAGGAGTGAAGAAAAAGAAGTAACTATGAAAAATACTTATAAAAAATCAGAGCAAATTCCTAAAGGGAAAAAAATGAAAGATATTAAAACTCATCAAAGATCTATAAGCCTGGATAAATTCTTGGTGACTCATAAAGAAGAAGATAAAGCCCTTAATAAAAATGAAGTCTAATTAGGGATTTATAAATTAAATACCATCATACGGATATCAAATAACTAAAAATGAAGTCCTAAGCGCTAGCTCATAGCAAAAAGAAAGTCCTAATTTTCAAGGCAATGACCAAGGCACTCTCAAGGTATGTACATTAAATGTTAGAACATTGTTAACTGAAGACAGGATGGAGGAGCTTACTCACGCTCTCGAGGAAATTTATTAATAAATTGGGAGATTATTGGTCTGGCGGAAGTAAGAAGGAAATTTGGTATGGTTTTGGAACAGAAATCAGGAAATGTTTTCATGCACACAGCATCTAAAAATGGAATGTTTGGCATTGGATTTCTTGTATCAAATATGTTAAGAAACAGAATAATAGGTTTTAAAGAAATAAACTGCAGAATAGCTGTGTTAGTGTTGGAAATTACTTCCAGTAAAAAGTTAACAATAGTACAAGTGCATGCTCCTACAATGGCAGATTCCTTCGAAGCAAAAGAAAAATTCTATCAAGGATTAGATACTGTAACTTCCAGTTTTAAGTGAAAAATAATTGGATTAGTGTGATGGGGGACTTTAATGGAAGGACTGGAGTTAAATTAGATGGTGAAGAAAGAATTATGGGAGATTGGGGATATGGTAAAAGGAATGAAGGAGGAAACCAGTTAATCCATTTTTGTTTTAGTCAACGTTTACAAATCGGAAATTCCTTCTTTAAAAAAAGAGCTAAAGAAAAATGGACTTGGCGTTCACCAAAAGGTCACAGGTTTGAGTTGGATTATTTTCTAACTAATCAAATTAGTTTAGTTAAAAATGCCGAGGTTATACAGAGGCTAAATTTCAACACAGACCACAGAATGTTAAGAGCAAAGATATATGTTGAAAATTACAAAACAAGAAGACCATTTAGGGCAAAAAAGAAACACTTCGCTCTTCATGATCCAACCCAAGTAGAAAACTTTCGAACTGAACTCACGAGAAATCTGCAGCACATGTATGAAAGTAGAAATGGAAAAGTACCTAGTTCCATCCAGGAAATGTATAATATCATTTCCAAATCCATTGAGGATGCAAGGGTACAGAGCTCCGGGTTCAGTGGGAGCAAACCAAGCGAACTATTAGAAAGTACGAAAGAACTTTTAAGAGTTCGTAAAAGGACAAAAGAAAGAGAGGGCATTACTGAAAAGGAAATAAAAGAACTCACGGTTCTAAATAATGAAATTAGGAAAAGAATAAAAAAAGATATGGAAAATTACGTAAATGATATGGTCACAAAAATACTTCTAAATAACTCCACTAGAAAAATTCAAAAAAAAAAGGTAGGCAATGGATGGTTTTGCTCTTGAGAACAGGAAGAAAGAAGTTATGACGGATAGGAAAAATATAAGAAGAGCAACGGAATACTTCAGAGAACTTTATCAATGCAATCAGAAAAGCTTGGAAAAAAATTGAGAGCCAGATGAAGTCAAAACTCTAGAAGAAATCCCACCAATAATGGAACAGGAAGTTGCTATTATTGTAAAAAGTTTGAAGTCTGAAAAAAGCCCTGGGCCGGATGACTTAAGGAACAAAATTTTAAAAGCAGGAGGGGAAGTTCTCATTAGGGAAGTCACAGAATTATTTAATTTAATTGTTGAAAAGGAAGAAATTCCAGAACACTGGAAAACTGCAAAAATAATTCTACTTCACAAAAGAGGCAATAAACAGGATATGGAGAACTATTGACTTATTTCCCTTTGTTCTACCATGGCAAAGCTTTTTACCACTGTCATCAAACAATATCTCACTAAAAGAACCATGGAATGTTTAAGGGAAGAACAAGCAGGATTTAGGAAAGGCTTTTCAACTGTGCATCACATTCACACAGTAAATCAAATTATTGAGAAAGCTGAAGAATATAACTTTTCTCTGTATTTCTGTTTTCTCGATTTTAAAAAGGCATTCGACAGTGTCCTACATACTGGCGTTCTTAAAGCTCTAAGAATCTTAGGAATCAAAGAGAAATACGTGAGAATTATTGCAGAGCTATACAAAGATATGTCATGACAGAAAAGAAGCGTCAATTAGGGGGATCCGTTATCTCCCTTGTTGTTTATTCTGGTGTTGGAGATGATGTTCTGGTCTCTTGGATGGGAAAAAACAGGTGTAAAAGTAAATGGTCGATGATTAAGCAACTTACGTTTTGCAGATGACATCGTAATTGTAGCCAATGATACCCACCCACCAAATACGAGAAATGCTTAAACAGCTTCTAAAATTCTGCGAATAAATTGGTCTATACCCAAATTATAACAAGACCAAACTAATGACCAATAGTTCAAGGGAAGAAATAAAAACGAACGAATTCACCCTGGAATACATGGAGGAATATGTTTACTTGGGCCAGTTAATTTCCTTTTCAGATAGAGCAACAAAAGAAGTTCAGAGGAGAATAGCATTTGGTTGTAACAAGTTCTGGTCTCTGAAGTACATAATGAAAGGAAACATAAGTATTGACCTAAAACGGCAGGATTTCGACAGATGTATTATGCCAGCGGTGACCTATGGCTCCCAAGCATGGTCTTTGACAAAAGCCCAAGAGAAGAAGATCAAGGTGTGGCAAAATAGCATCGGGTGAAGTATAATGAAAGCAAAGAAAAGGGACAAAATCAGATGCGAAAAGTTAAAAAAAGAAACAGGGCTCAAAGACACACTCTTGCAGATAAGAAAAAGCAAATAGAAACGGGTTGGACATCTCCTGCGATGCGATGACAACAGATGATCAAAAATAGTTACAGAATGGACACCATATGACCGAAAAAGGATGAGAGGCAGACAATTGAAGAGATGGAGAGATCCATTTAGGTCTTTGGCAGGACCTCTCTTGTGGAGAGCTGCTAAGGATAGAGATGTGTGGAAGAAAAAATGGTTGGACCTTACAAATCCCACTTCCCAGTAGGGTTAGTCATCCAGGGAAGTGTTAAAGACTATTACTCCCAAAGGAAGGCCTATGCAAGAAAAAAAAAATGTGTGTATAAATATTTATATATAATGTAAAGAATTGTTTTTGTTTTTTATGTTGTTGGTAAATTTATGTTTCATAGTAATTTCATTTATGGATGAATAAAGGCTATTTTCATTTCACTTCTGTTTTATATTACTTATAACACTTTGAGTACTACGACCTTAAATATTCAAATTATATTTAATGTACTATGACATCCCAAGCAAGGCTGGGTTCTGAACCATGTATATATCATATTATAGAAACATTATTTGTGATCATGAAATAGTAATTATTACACTTTTACCCAATCGCTATAAACATTATCGTAGTAAGAACATATTTTTACCCTATAATAATACTGTTCTATAGACCTGTCAGAACGCTCAGAACTCAATAAACCTGTCAGAACACTCCAAAATGTTATTATTTCATTTTAAAAAAATTTGGTCTCTCTAATATTTCATTATCATCCTTTGTTACCGCTGTGCAGTGTGAGAATGCCCTCTTGACCATGAGAATGAGCTTGGACCAAGTGTCCCTTTCCTGTACCAGCTCTCTCCTCCTGTTCCAGTCCAGCCCTCGTTTCCTGAATGCCTCCCGCACAACTACTCTAATATTTAATATTACTTTTTCCTATATTTTGTCTACGATAATATTTACAGTGGTGTTATAAAAGTGTAATATTTACTATTTCTTGATCACAAATAACATTTCTATATTATATGTACATGGATAAGAACCTTTAAGGCGTAGTTATTTGTAATATAAAAACATTATTTGTGAACGGTATTAGTAAATTATAGAGTAATCCAATTTTTTAAAACAAAATAATCGAATTTTAGAGCGATCTGAAAGGTATATTGACATATATGTAGTAACAGTATTCTTGACGGAGTGAAGTAAATTAACAGAATTCTTTTATTCAAAAATGGCATTAGCTTTGGTTTTAGCACTGTGAAAAGCTATATTCAAATTTTCGAGCAAATCTAAAAATAAAATTTTTTGACCTGAAAATTGTTGTCTCCCCTTCAAATGTTTTCAAATATTTAAATAATCATCCATAAATCAGAAACCCTTTGGATCCAGCCAGACCAAATTTAGGGAATCGGTAAAGGTTATTTAACTACGAGGTTTGTTTTAACCTCGTGCACTCCCCTTGTCAGTTGAACTGTTGGAGCTTACAGTTGGTGTGTTTTTTTCATTAGTGATTATATAAAGGGTTTTTATTATTATTTTTATTTTTTTTTTTGTATGAGAGTTATCAATTTTGCATTAGAACAATCATGACTCCCCCTCTCCCTCCATTTTTATTAAATGTTAAAGTGAACTTTGTATTTTCATGGGTTGATTACTTATATTAGTATCATCAAACTATATAGTAGGTTTGATGAACCCATAATTTTTCAGTTGACAACCACATGATGGTATAGAAGGATTAATCTAATTAGGGATTGATAAATTATTTGCCACTTCTATACATTTTTTTATTGAAATTTAGTTTCGAATGTTATACTTTCATCCTCAGTTCTAAAAACACACAAAAAATTCAAAAATAAGCAATTCAAAATATAGTTTGGTATTATTATACATATTAAATTAGATTAATATAAATCAGTATTATAAAACATTTATGAATTTAATTAAGACAAGAAATCAAAGACATGTTGGTACTCACCAAGGTTTAAAGGGATTATATCAAACCTGGATTATATCTGTTTGATATAATCCATTTAAATCTTGGTGAGTACCAACATGTATTTGATTTCTTGTCTTAATTAAATTCATAAATGCTTTATAATACTGATTTATATTAATCTAATTTAATATGTATAATAATACCAAACTATATTTTGAATTGCTTATTTTTGAATTTTTTGTATGTTTTTAGAACTGAGGATGAATGTATAACATTCGAAACTAGTTTTCAATAAAACAAATTTCTAGAAGTGGCAAATAATTTATCAATCCATAATTTTTCATTTCTAGAAAAGTCTGGAAACTATACTGAAGCACTTTTCTTTGTGCCTCTCTTACATGGCCATATTGAAATGTTTAAGTACACCAAATGTTTCGCTTGAGGTCCTGCAGGGTACCATATAGGTTTGATGCACTTTAATAGCTAAACAAGTTTTGTATGGTTTCCAACTAGATTTTACTGTACATATTTTGGTTTTATTTGTTTTTGATTCATATTGAACCCGAGCCATTGGAAAATGATACAGGATCAAACCTTAGAGCTGTATAGTTTTTTAGTCTTTAGTACAAGTCACTATATAAAAAAAAATAATAATAAAACATATCTAAAAAAAAAAAAAAACTTGAGGCTATATCTTTTTCTTTTTCCTCATTAATAAAGTAGTCTTCTTTTTTTTATTTTAAGTTAATTTCATGATATTTTCAGGGATTGTGGAGAGATGGTTGTTGATAATGGTATTCGAACAACTTATCATCCTTGTAAAAAAGGGTCTCAAGTAAGTATTATTTTTTAACAATGTATTACATTGATTATAAAATAATTTAAACAGAAATTTTATGTTCAATTGCTTAATATCTATGATATGTAGAAAAATTACTGTTTTACCAGCTGGTTTTATGTTATCAAGGAATCGATTTCAATTGAATTACCCTTACTTGATCACTAAGTCTTAAAACTTCCTATTTCTGGGAAATATTCAACCCAAAAAAATTTCTATTTTGGACAGATAACTTTTTTTTCTGTATCTGTTTTGTTTTTTTGCCTGATAAGCATCCATTTCATCTTTCTAGTAACTCGTTGTAGACTAGACACGATAGTTTATTTTTTGAAATAAATTGCCAAGGGGCATTCTTAACATGATAAGTAGGAAACAAATTCTATATGTTTTAGATAAAATTGGTATGTAGCAGCACGGTGAAAAAAATTCTCCCTCAATTTTCGTTTCTCCCTTTTGCATTTAGTGGCGATTATTTATTATTAAAGATTATTTTTCAATTGATTTTTTATATTATTTTATATAAATGGCAAGTTAAAAGATTATTTTGTTATTATTTATACTGCAAAAATAATTTCACGAGTGAATTATTATTCCCTCACATTATTTAAAATAAAGCATACAATAGGTTAGTATTAATAGTATTATATAGTATTATTATATAGTATTGTATAACAACAATAATTAATAAACCAAACATTTGAAATACTTAACATTTGAATCACATATCTGTTATTTCTGTGTTAATATCTTAATATTCTATGTTAATTCCTCTGTTAATACATGTTTAATGAACCTCTTTTAATACATATTAATCCATATTACCTCTTTTAGTGCATATTTATTATATATTATTACAAATTTAAATTTTGGCTCCTCAAATTATCCTATTAGCTATAATAAGTTAACGCTTCATGAAGCTCTTTTATTACAAGTCTCTTCAATATATATTAATCCATATTACCTCTTTCAATACATATTAATGAACCTCTTTTAATACATATTAATCCGTATTAACCTCTTTTAGTGCATATTTACTAACTTAAACATATAAATACAGATAACATTAGTAGTAAATATTATAATCTAGTTGAGGTGAGAGTGATAGGAGGTAAGTTTTGAAAAGGTTCTGAAAATTTGCTCATTTGTGTTTTTAAAAGTGCTGATTACAAATTTACATTTTGGCTCCTCAAATTATCCTAATAGTTATAATAAGTTAACGCTTCATGAAGCTCTTTTAATACAAGTCTCTTCAATACATATCAGTCCGTATTACCTCTTTCAATTCATGTTAATGAACCTCTTTTAATATATATTATTAAGTTGGATAACTTAAAAAAACATATAAATGTAGATAACATTATTTTATCAGCAAATGCAGCCAAATATAGGAATAGCAATCATTTTATCTTACTCTTTTCTGTATTATTTATATATATTTGTCTTATCTTATTCAAATTATTTTATGGAGTAAATACATCCATATATTTTAATGTTCAGTTGAGGCTATAGATGCAATCAGCGCTTAATAAGTCCATGTGTCCTTTTTGCAACAAATTCTTTAATAACTTCAATATAATATCAAGAATATCCCTACATCTCATTCCAATCAAGAAATAAATGAAGTTTTTTAGACTGCTTTTGTGTCTTTATATTCCTGTGGAGGTACCAGCCCTCTATCTCTAAAACATAGGAAAACAAACAGTCCAGGCAGCATAACCTAGTATAGAGCTCAGAAAAGGAAGGCTACGCTCGCCTCAGCCAATAGAAACGAAGATCATCACTGTATGTATATGTGGCCCATCTAAACACTATTTTCCGGCAATCTATAGCCATAAACATTGCTGAGCAATGTTTCCAGCAATGTTGCCAAACTTATGGCCGGGCAATGTATGGCCGGCTATATTGCTGAAAATATTGCCAGAAAATATGGCCTGTCTAAACGGCCCTTTAAATGCATTTGGAAATCAGTTTTTTTTTCCTTCGGCCACTCAGGCGTGCGAGCGAAAAGAAGTGTTATGTACCACCAAAAGTTTATTTACATAAAATTATTGTAATTATTTTTACATAAAATTTTTAATGTAGATAAGCACCATTAAAAATCATAATTTAAGCCCCAAAACATGTTCCTATGACATTTACAAGCACTGTAATTATATGTCCAAAAATGGCCATATTTCGCGTTTCTTTTGTGAAAAGTTGTTGACCGATTTTAACTGTCCTAAATTTTTTGTCTTTATAAGATCAATTATGTGCAATTTATTTTTTTTCTATAAATAGGCCTTTAATATCAAGGCCCAAAATGGTTCTAGAGTGATTTGTCAAAGTGCTGTTTGTTTGCATAGAGTTGCTCTACAACTCTGTTTTCATAAAAATATGTGAGGTTCGATTTAATACTTCAAAAACGTTTGAAAATGCTTGCTTCGGGCATGTGAGCGAAGAAGGGTTACGTGCCAGGAAAAGTCTTTATTATTTTTACATGCAATTTTTACTGTAGATAGGCACCATTAAAACAACAATTTAAGTCCCAAAAAAGGTTCTTACAACAATTACAAGGCGAGTAAATAAATGTCCCAAAACTGTTATTTTTCATGGTTTTTAATTATTTGTTGAAAAACCAAAAGTTGTACATAATTGATCTTATAAAGACAAAAAATAAATAAACTTTAGACAATTAAAGTAGGTCACCAACTTTTCGCCAAAAAAATTAAAACCCGTGAAAAATACCCATTTTTGGACATTTATTTACTGGACTTGTAATTGTCATAGGAACATGTTTCAGGACTTAAATTGTTGCCTATTACAGTAAAAATTGCATGTAAAAATAATATTTTCGAAATTGACAGACTTCGATTGTTTAAAACTCATTTTTTCCGTATTTTTTAACATATTACATTCTATTTTTTATTTTTATTTAACAAATTTTTTCACATCTTAAACATGAAGAAACCACTTTTCGACACCTTCACGAATTTTTCCCACCATGCTGCTACATACCGATTTTATCCAAAACATATACAATTTGTTTCTACCATTTTTCTCCTAATTGTCCTGTTGAGAAAGACCCATGGCAATTTATTTTAAAAAATTAATATATTTACTTTATCGCGCCTAAACTATTGTTGCTAATATCATCCTCTTGGAGTTGGAATTATGCTCTTTCAAATTTGAAATAATAAATTAAATAAATCCTGAGCATCATATCTAAATTCAACAGGGATACTTCCTCCACCATTACATAAACAAAGCTGACAAAGTTTCTCCTTTTCTGTTTCAGTTCTATAACCCTGTGAAGCAAATTTTTGCTGTGCAATTTCAGATCGATACCCTCTATATGTTATACTATGTCGTCCTAGTTAAAGTAGCCCTACAGGTTTTGCTGTAAAAGCCTATATTTTCAATGTTCAGAAGTTAGTGTTCACATTTGTGTGTATCTGTAGGCAGTGTACTTACTCAGGAGCCCAGAAAAGTCTTAAACCCCCACAACTACACCATTAGTTAACTGTGGAGTCATCATTATTATTGAAATTACTAGTGAATTTTAAAGTCTCTTTTTGAATTATTTCCTGTCAATGTTAATTATTTTTACCAATAATTACCACCTATATTTACCGGTTCTTATTGATTGAATTTTCTAGTCTATATCAATTATATTTACCAATTGATAGCTCTATTTACAATTGATAAGAGTATTTGTCAGTGTGTTTTGGTGTTAGTTGGTACTAAACTCATTTCTAAGAGTGAAGTGGATCATTTATATTACAAAGTTGTCTTGTACGACTTAAACTTCTAAAAAGAAATTTATTTTTACATTTTTAGAATAAATAGATGCAAAAGTTTTGTCACAATAATGTTTACATTGTTTTTTTAGAGTTTGAAAAACGAAAGACAAATTTTATTTGTTCTTAAGCTTTTATTTAATTTTTTTTTTTTTACATTTCTAGTAACTTGTTGGTCTACCTCAAGCATTTATTGCTGCTTGAAGACATCGAGGCATACTTCTTTTTAGCATTTTGATGCTATCTAGTGGGATCCTCCAAGAGTGCTGCTTGAAGTTCATACAGTCTGTGGAAGGGTATCCTGTCCTGAAATCTTTCTTTGAAGTTGATCCCATAAATGTTCAATGGAATTTAGGTCTGGTGAGTAAGTACTAAGGCCAATCCAAATGTTGAATTTTTCAATCTTGTAAGAATTCATTTACTAGTCTAACTCTGTAAAGTCAAGCATTGTCATCCACAAGAACGAATTCTTGCCCAATCAATATACCATAGGCTACACTATATGTGTTAAGAACACATTATCCAAGTAAGACTGAGCAATTATAGTTTCATTTCTTAACACCACAAGCTCTGTTCATTCATCTGAGGAAATTTCACCCAATACTTTAACTAACCCTTAAAATCCGCCTAGCTGACTAAATATTAGTGTCAGCTAGACGGATTAGACATGACTGGATGGGCTGATGTCCTTGGTCTGAGCATACCCTTAGTATTTTCAAGCTTGACTTTCCACACTCTTTCCAAAGCCAGAACAGTTGTTGGAATTTCTGTCTGATGCTCATAGTTTTTTTTAATTATACAAATAATTTTATAAAATTAATCAGTTTAGATGAAAAGATAATAGACCATTTTAATCCCACACATATCTATCTAGTTGGTATTACAACCTGGGGGTGGAGCTTGGCCTCCTCTAAGAGCTTCTGCCATCCAGCTCTATCCATTGCTGCCGCCTTCCAGTTTGGTGTCTTGAGAAAAATCCTTAAGTCAACTGCAAAACTGTCCACCTACCTTAGTCTGGGTCTACCCTTTCTTTTGGTTCGGCCAATTTATCCTCGAATATTCTCTTAGGAATTTCTCATTCTTCCATTCAAATCACACGCCCATGGAAGCATCAGATTTGTGTATTAACAGATCATTTACATCGGCCTTTGTCATAGTCCATGCTTGTGAGGCGTAGGTCAACATAGGCTTAATCAAGGTCTTATACAATCTGACCTTTGTTTGTCTTGTGAGTAGACGGCTCCTGATCTGCAATGGTTGGCCGTCACAATCCTTTTTCCTATTTCCTTGGACATATTGTTGGTTGATGTCACAAGGGATCCGAGATTGGTGAGCTCCTGCACTCTTTCAAATTTGTAAGGGCCTATCTTTATAAAACTTTCACCTTGCAGGGTCCCGTCTGCCTTCACCACCATATTCAGTAAAACTTTGTTATAATGTTCTTCTAGGGCCGAGAGTTAAAGAGTGTTATAACTGGGAAATCATAAAAAAAAAAAAATTTGTTTTAATTTATTTAAACCACTAATAAATAAAAAGCATTTCAACCTACATTTTTGATGTTACTAGTTTAAAGTAACCATCGGTACTTCTTTTTTTTTTTTTTTTCTTAAAGTGACAGTATTTTTAAAAAATAGTATTTTTCTGAATTATTCATTTGTTTAAAAGTTTCGTCTTGCACTTCAGAAAAGCACGGAAATTATGTGCGAATCGTCTACAATCCGTTCAAATCGTTGTTTTTACTGGTTCCGTTCCATTCTCTTCCTCTTCTTCATTTCATGTTTTCAGACACTGTAAAATCTTTTTGATTTAAATTATATTTGTCGAACTCTTTAATTAAATCCATTTTTTCTTTGATAGAAAATATTTTAGCGACACGTTTTCTTGAACATCCATATCCGTAAAACTAACAAACTTTCAATTCATGAAAACATCTCATCCAAACAGAAACTAAACATTCCTAGGAACTACTTTCGTGAAATCGATTAGACTGTCCTTTCTTACCGCTTTACTGTTTCCTACAGGTACTGTATTCAAAATTTCAATCTTATTTACAAAACAAACGTTATAAATGTAAAACAATTTTAAGAAAAAAATTCATTCAGAATGTTATAACAGGAAAATCGAATTGTTATAACGAATGAAGTTTCATAGGAAAACCAGGACCGGGACTGAGGAAAAAAAGCGTTATAGCCTGGAAATCTTTATAAATAGGAGCTTTATAACAAAGTTTTACTGTATTTAATTTTGGTCCCATTCATCCTGAGGCTCAACAGCGAAGCTGCCCATTGGATTGCCACAAAGCCATTCCTCAGCCCAGATTTGGATCTAGCAACTATATCAATATCATCAGCAACTCCCAAGATCTGGACGCTTCGATTGACAATAGTTGCTGTTGTCCGTATCTCCGAATCTCTTACTGCCTTTTCAAGGCCTAAAACAAACATCAGACTTGCTAACTCATTCACCTGTCCCTAACCCTTATCAGTTTGAAACTTGCTTGAACACTCTTCTTGTATTCTGATGGCATTCCTTACATCATGCATGGTCATCTTAGCAAGGCAGATTATATCCCACATACATTTATTAATAAAAACTTTATTACATAGTTGTTATTTTATTTTTTGTAATGTTTCGGTCTTTTCTAACAAATTTTTTATAGAGTCAAGTATGACCTTTAATAAGGAATAGTTGTGTGTTTGTGAAATAATTTATTAAGAAATGAAGAAACAGAAATGCCATGTCGCCGATAGAAAAGAACTAAATCAATGTGCCAATAAAAGAAAATTTGAAAGTTCAGCACAGTTAAATTGTCGAAAAAAGACTGCTTTTAGTAGTAGCTTTATAATATTTTATAATTGAACATAGATGACACAATAGTATATAGTTAGTAAAGGTTGAAACGTTATAAAAAATAAAATACCTTGATTATTTAATAAAGTTTTTATTACTAAATGTATGTGGGATTAAAATGATCTATTATCTTTTAATCTAAACTGATTAATTTTATCAAATAAATTAGAAGCCCATTAGATAATGAACAATTATAATACTGTTGTTGATCACAAAATAATTTTAAAAAAATATATTAAGAAATAAAATATTTCTATGAGTAAAGGATGTTTAGTGAGCATAGGTTGTAAGGGAACTGGTCTGAAGATAATTCCTACTTTTATACTGAATAGTAAAAGATATTGTTAAATAAGAGGTATTGTTTAGGCTTTAAAAGAGATTATTTGATTGGAATTTGTCCATTATCAGTGTTAACAATCAACAGGTTTCATAATGGAAAAATATTGAATTCTGGAATTTTTATAATCAGTTATTTCCTTGATCCACTTCATTTACAATTGAGTATATGTTTGTAAGTCGATACCAACTAATTGACGAGTTTATACTAATCATATTGACCAGTTGATATAAATTACAATTGCCAGTCTATACCAACTATATTTAACAGTTGATATTAACCATTATTAATTATATTGACCAGTTGATGTCAATTATATTTACCTGTCAATTATACGTCAAAATTACACAATTTTCTTCTTTAAAAAAATATAATATGAGAAAAACTCATATTGTTTCTTTTATCATAATTCCAAAACCAAATCTCTCTAGAACACTACACAGCTCAGTTTTATAAAGTACTTCAGAATCCTTATCTATAATGATTAAATTTGATGGCTTCTCTTCAATTAGCTCCTTTAAATCATTGCCGGCTGATTTATCACTAGTTTCGTCTAACTTAACAGTAAGAACTGAGCACCCAGAAAATATTACCTACAACATGGTCAGTCCTCTCCAGGATGCCTCTTCTCTCACCAGTACTCATACCTAATGTGCCTGCTAATCCCACATTTTCTTCCCCCTCTGCGTTCTCTTTATTAACTTTCCATTAATTTTATTTAAATTGGATGTTGGGTAATTCACTTTTAGATGTTCCTTAGTCCCATGCTTGATTTCTCCTTGTCTCATCGCTCTCGCTTAATTATTCGCCCAACTCTGTTTATTTTTCCTTATATCATTTATAAGTAGATGAACTTTAAATTTACGTTTTCTTTCATCCTTTGATCTGAACAAGGTGAGCTTCAAGCTGCAGATGAATGCAAACAGAATGAAGTCCTTCTTTATTGGTTCAAAATACCATAATTTTCTTCCTTATTGTCCTTAAATGGTTTATCTATTTTCATTATCCTGTTGTATGGGGGTTGCCTGTTTATGTCAAGGCGAGACGTATCAATGAATTATTTTTTTAATGGCTTATTTTCTATAGGTACTCTTTATATTCTCTATAACTTTTTTCCATTTTTCTTTGTTTAAAAAAAAAAAAAGCATAACAGCAAACTACTTATTTTCTCGTGTTTTTTGTGGCGAGTGATGAACTGCCATTTAAAATTTTATTCAGTTTTCTTTTATTTGAGATAATTTTGTGCAGTTATTATTTATTTACAAGACTTAAATTTCAAGAGATAACATTCTATTTATCCATATTTTATTTGGTTTTTAGACAAGAAATATGGGCAGCTTAATCTGCTAATAATGTGTCCACTGAATTAATAAGTGTGATCTACTTGCCTGTGTGAAATAAGTGAAATCTACTTACCACGATTCTAAAGGTATAATTAAAATTTACATACTTGGTTGGGGGTGCAGTCAATAAATAAACACACAAATAAGGAAACTTATCGTAATGTGTGTCGTCATTTTGGCGTAAGTTTTAGGCCATCATCAGGGCTAAAAAGAACAAGATAGCAATAGATGTAACAACAGTGCCAGTACCAATAATAATAAGAAAGTTAACAAAACAGTAAGATGAAAAAATATGAAGTATAAAGAAAAATATGCTGATCATAATATGTCAATAATAATATGAAAAATAAGGATTATAGAAGAATATGTTGATAAAGTAAAAATAACGTAAATAAAGTATAAAGAAAAAATGCTAATCATAATGTGAATAATAATAAGAAATAAAGAAAAATATGTAAATGGATAATGACAAAAAAGTGTTTAAAATTATTGTGAAAATACAGAAAGAAATATAAATGAATGAATGAAAAGAAAGATATAGTAAAATACATGAAAAATACTAATTATAATAACATCAAAGATTAGGTTAAGGAATGTGAAAAGTATCTCAAGATAATATGATAAAATAAGTAATGTAAATGATTTCTATGCAAGATATAATGAAATACATGAAAAAATAAAGTAGTAAGATTTAAAGTTATGCAAGCTTAAAGATAGAGTAATATAATCATAAGTAATTATTGTATGTGAGGAAAAAAAATAAAACAATAAGGATAGACAAACAATTAACAGGTGGAAAGAATTGACAAGATGTGGAGGAAGGAGAAAAATAATTAATAACAAGGAAGAGCATACCTGAGAGGGGCGTAGAACAACCGCCAGCCAACTGAATACGTGAGAATTTTGACCGTTAAAAACAAAACAGTGTTGGACTTTTTAATGTTGTCAGAAAAGGAGGGGATATAAAGTAGGGATCTGTATAGGGGGATGGAAATGGGTTGTGAAGAAGTAGGGGAGGAGGAAATTGAGAGGGGGCGATTTTTGTAGTTGTTGATAAGTTTGTTAATGGTCTTAGGAAGGTAGTTATTGGCTAAAGGATTAGTTTGATGCGGTTAATGTTGGTTTCATGAAGATGGGAATGAGATAGGGAGAGACATCGGCTTATAAGGTTTGTGGCTTGGTAATAGGTAAATAGGTTTAGTGTACCAGTCTATGTATATAGTGTTATTTGGGTTTCTTATGATGAGAAGGTCAAGGAAAGGAAGGGAATTATGTATTTCTCCAGACATACTTCATTTCAGTGGCTGCTGTTCTACTTCAGTGCCTGTCCAGTGGTACCCAGCTTTCAATTCCATAAAAAAGGGTGGGTAGGTAGATGGCCTTGAAGTTTAACACCTCCCATTTCCTTCCGCTTGCATATTTTTAATATTTCATCCATGAACATGATAGGACTATGGTCGCCACCTTGTTTAAAAACCGCAAAGGCAGCCGCTGAAGAAATTTGTGCCATAGAAGGAGAGTCAATGATCCATCGAAATACTGCCGACTTTGGTTCAGGTGTTTCAACAATGGGAATATGAGCCTTGCAGATGAACCCAGATCAGGTCGCCCATCGGTCGTTGATGATGGCGTTCTTGAATGTGTGATCCAGGACCCACATGCAACTACTCGTGATTTATCGGCCGTAATAGGAGCTTCTAATGCCACAATGGCTCGTCATCATAAAAACCTGGGCGTACGGAATTTAAAACCAAGGTCCGACCCACATGACTTGACAGAGGCCCAAGCCCAGCAGGGATTTGATATGTCCAAATGTTTGCTTCAAAATCCGGAAAAAAATTATCACAAGTTATGAAAATTGGGTATTTTATAAAAAACCTAGCAAACATGAGCAGTGGGTAGGGCCAGGTGAAGCTGCACAACTGGAGATTTGCCAAGATCGGTTTGGGAAAAAAGTGATGCTTTGTGTTTGGTGGAACTTCGAAGGCATTGCATTTTGAGCTTGTTCCTGGAAGTCGGGCAGTGGACTCAAACCTTTACTGTGAACTGTTAGACTGAGTTTATACTGAGTTGGTACTGACTTTTACTGTTTATACTGAGTGCAAAGTACTCCGCTTTGGTCAATAGGAACCAAGCCATTTTGCAACACGACAATGCCCCTGCACATCATTCTCGTTTGACCAAGGAAAAATTATCAGAACTGCAAGGAGTAAGGATTTTACCTCATCCTACGTATAGCCCAGATATTGCACCATCAGATTATGGTTTGTTTAGATCAATTGCTCATTTTTTAAAAGGTCAGATCTTTGATAAATACAAGGACATAAAAATTGGATGTGAAGAATTCTTTGCCTTCACCAATCAAATCAAAACCAAAGAAATAGTCCCGGCATCAAATCCAATTACTGGCAGAAAGATGGGTGAAAGTAGTTGAAAACAATGGACTTTACTTTGAAGAGTAGTATTCAATAATGTTTAAATTATGTAATCTGAAATAAAGCTATACTAATACACAAGGACTTTTGTAACAGCCTAGTATATTATGATTATAAATACACCTGTTTTCTTTTTCTTTATGCCTTTAATTTTTAGAAAAGGATGATGTATATTTTGGGTTTTTAAACATCTGAGATGTTTATTTATAAATTTTGTAATTACAGATCATATATGCTTGGGCTAGGGATGCACCTAAATTATCATTACCAAAGGATATGGGATTCAAAGTTGGAGGTGATTCACCGATACAATATCTGGTTTTACAAGTTCATTATGCCCACATTGACAGTTTTAAAGGTAAATGTTTTTCCATCTGACCCAGGTTTTGTGTAAAAGTTCTTTTATGGCTTATTTTGTCATGTCTGTATGCTACAGCAACAATTATGGTTGGGTCAGTATTTCTATGTTATGGTCTTATCTTCTAGTTGTTATATTTTAATAGTCTGTTATTAAATGCACCAATGAAATTGTTTTGTTTTATTATAACTCAGGCATTTTTTTTTGCATTTATATATTTTATTTCACAATATTTAGGAATTAAGTAAATAAATGATATAAAATGAGAGCAAATGAAATACATTTAACTAAAGGGGTAATTGGTAATTGGCCTTTAAAAGAAGGAACTATTTTTGTGTGTGTGTTTATATAAATAAATTATATATATATATATATATATATATATATATATATATATATATATATATATGTTGTTTTTCTGTTGGCACTATAAGCCATGAAGATCTTTGGCTGCACGATATGGTCTTCTTATAGACATTTATTGCTTGCAGGAGCTCAGATAGCCTGGAGGGGGTCATCCAGCATGATTTCCATGGTGCAGCAGCAGGCTATCTATAGCTCCATAACCAATTCGGCAATGCCCTTCCTACTGTCTCACTCGGGTTCAAGGACAGTGCCAAATCGGTCTAGATCCACTGATTATGGCTTTTCGGGTCAGCAGGTGCACGAGGACTTATATTTCTTTTCCCTAGCAGATCGTCCATGACCAAACCTCAGGGCAGCTATTTGACATCCTGAAAAATCACAAGGTTTTCTGCGATTCAGAATTTTGGTACAAGGGGTAGGGCCATCACTCATACGTCCATTCCGAATGAGTTGTCTCCAGTTGGCTGACGGGCCTCACGCCCAGGGGAGGGGTGATTCAATGCATGAGGAATCCAGGGACCGGGATTTGAACTCACAACCTTTGGGTCTGTAAGCAAGTACTCTTTTGCATGTGCATTAACCCGCTTAGCCACCCCGACCCTATATATATATATACATATATATATATATATATATATATATATATATATATATATATATATATATATATATATATATACATATATACATATATATATATATATATATATATATATATATATATATATATATATATATATATATACATATATACATATATATATATATATATATACATATATACATATATATACATATATATATAAATATATATATATATATATATACATATATACATATATATATATATATATATATATATATATATATATATATATATATATATATATATATATATATATATATATATATAAACCTTTCAAGAAATAAAAGCATAATCCTTAGAGAACCAATTAATAATTATGATATTTTAGACTTATATTGTAACGCTCTAAAAATAATACTAGCTTTGGCGAGGATAAAGGTCCTTCGAGAGGTCTTTATTTAAAAAATAGTCGATTTTAGCATTGATACAGGCTTCGATAGATCCTGGCTAGTTATTAAATCGGAACGGACTATATTAGCAAGTAGAGAGACATTAGAATAAACGCTAAAATAGTCTATTTTAATAGTCGACTACTTCTTACCGTATAAGGAATAGGATCAGAAAATTATTTAGGTAAGCTTGTCAAATTAGGGAGGGAGGGTCCCGCTATAAAAAGCCGCTGTTTTTAACAAGACTAGATCCTTAGAAAATAATTCTCTCATTAGCTAGTGTCTGGATTGTGGGCTGGTGTTGGAACAAGAGGATTTTTAATGTGCATAAGGAGCAAATATGCCTGATTTTAATAATAATAAACTCTTTATTTACTCTGAAACAAGTCCCTTGTGAATAACAATTACAGATAGTGATAGGTTCATAACATTAGAGTAGCTGAATTAGGAGTCATGAGTTAACAGATAACAAAAATAAAAAAGTCAATAAATAAATAGAAATGAAAATTACAAGTCTTAATGCAGTAACATTTAACATATGAAATAGGTATTGTTGACCTGAGTCCTTTAATAAAAAAAATTAAGTAACAAAATTAAAAAGGTACAAAATCCATTAGTACATATTTTCAAATTTTGATTTAAGTGAAAGAAACTCTATTTGCAATTCTTTTGAAACTGGATGGACAAGAAGTGATTGAATAAGTGGGATTTAAAGATGGGGAGGGCATTGAAGCGACGGAAGGATGTCTGGATATACTTACGACGGTAGGAACGGTGAAGCCACTTTAACTCTTCATGAGAACGGGAGACAGAGGCCTCCCTTGGGACCCCAAGATGAATCGTATAAAGCAATTTATCAAACGTTTTATTTTTGCTTCGAGGGCCCCAGAGACACCCCCGTACATCGTTCAACAGTAGTCAAAGTGGGGAAATATTAAGAAAGTAACTAGGAGTCTAGGGGATTCAAATGGAAATAGGTGACAAAGGTAATTTAATCACTTTAAAGTAAATAAGGTACGACGTGAGATTTTGGAGACATGGTTTTTCCAGGAAAGAGTTTGTCAGAGATGATTCCAAGTTTTTTTATAGTTGGATAGAACTTTATGGGATTAATATTCAGGAACAAGTTTGGGATATGAGGAACAGTTTTAACCCTTTGGTTGCGTAATACTCGCGCTGTGGGAGGATACGGTGATTTATTTATTTACATAGCCCACAAACAGGCGTTGTGTCCAATGGCAGGTGGTCATTCACTCTCAAATGATATTTGTATATATATATATATATATATATATATATATATATATATATATATATATATATATATATATTACAAAATGAATAATAGTAATAATGAAAGTGTGATGCGGGATAGTCTAGCACCTATAGTGCCCAATGTGTTGAATACTTTTTGAATTTAGCGTTTTATCATTTTTTTTTTCATTCTAGGTTTTCTAATAATGTTTTCCACCCTTCTTTTTGATCCAGCACTGGTGGAGTTAAATTTTTTTTTTAATTTAAATTTTTTTTATAATTTTTGATTTTTTAAAATGTATTATTTTTAATTATTAAAAATTTCTAAGTGTGTGATATATCTCAAAACACGGAATAAATTATTTTCGACATATTTACTCACTTAACTATTCACTAGTAAAGCAGAAAATATACTGAAGAGATATGCAGGGTAAATTTCAGATAAAGAGAAACTGTACTTGGCCATAAAAAAAAGGAATGGAGCAGGTATAAGGGTTGGCCGAGTAGAAGGAAGCTGAAAATGACAAAAATGAATTTCTATGCCCTCTGTTGGCTTTGAAGGACATTAATACTTCTTTAAATAGTCTACCGATGGTGATACTCGAAGAACTAATATAGAAGCTAGTAGTAGCCAGAGGTTAAACAAGCCGGATTCATGTATGAGCTTGTAGCACATCGGGTGCTGCGACCGCCGGACTAGTATATGAGCTCGTAGCACACCGGGCGTTGCAACCATCGGGTCTTTGTCCTCTCTGCATTCAACTTCAGCGTGTTAGCAAAAGCTCAGTGACTTATTCGATTCCAAATCCTCTTGGAAGTTTTTTGTGGCTTGTAACAGATCGGAAGGACGGACATATTTGGAAATCATCAGCATAGATATGGTATTGGGCTGGATAAAGAGGGGAAGGTCATTAATATAAATAACAAACAGAGTGGGGGCCAAGGGGCAATGTTTTTGATGGAGGTTGACCTGGGACGACTACATACTGCGACTGCTCTGAGAGGAAGGATTGGAACCAACAGATAACACTGTTGGATAAAGGAAGACTTTGTAGTTTGTTAAGGTGGATGGTATGTATGGTTAACTGTGTAAAAGATGAGGATGACTAGATTTTGGTGTTAAATTGCGTTTTGGAGGTCGTGGCTTATTTTCAGGAGAGCAGATTGTGTTGACTAGCCAGATTGGAGACGGTTAATTAGGGAACGTTCTTCTATGAAGTTTGAAAGTTGGGCTTGTGCCAGGTGTTCCATTGGTTTTGAGAGATTAGAGCAGAGAGAAACAGGATGGAAGTCATGCGATGAAGAAGGATTTGAAATTTTATTTAATGGTCGAACTAGGGCAGTTTTCCAAGAAGAGGGGAATATGGAATTTTATGTCAGGACTTATGGAATTATGGAATATTGTCAGGACCATAATCATTGGTGTGGGATTTTACGATAGTGGTAACTAATTCATCATACGACAGGTGGGAGAAAAAGAAGTTTTCTGAGGTGAAACGATGTTACTCAACATCAGCAGTAGGTGAAGGACTAGGAGCAGAGGATAAGAAATGGTCATTAAGATCATCTGGGGTGACTGGGAAAGAACTGAGATTATTGGATGCTGGTACAGATAGCTTTCGAAGTATTTTCCATTTGGATTTGGAATCAGAAGCATTGGAAAGGGCGGAATGGATGTGGAGGGATTTAGCACTTCAGATTGCGGATCGGGTTTCATTGCGAAGTTGTTTGTGTCTTGCTGTTTCTCTTTTTTTCATCATTTCCTTAATTTCGAAGTTCAGCCAAGGAGCAGTGGGACGTAAGGTTTGGGTTTTAAGGGGAGCATGAGTGTCTAATGTGAATTGTAGATTTGAGGTAAAGATGGAAACCTTGGGATCTATAGAATTATAGGAATATATGATGTCCCACTGGCAAGTATCCAGGTCAAATTGAAGGGATTCATAAGAAAGGAGGTCCAAACTATGATATAATACAACTTTAAGAGAAAAGTATTTGACGGGTAGATCATATGAAATCTGGATAAGGTCGTGTAATGAAAGAAAAGGAACAGGGTGCTGGGAAGAAGAGAGAATTTTTATGGGAGAATCAGAAATGTGAAGGTCTAACCAGGTATTAGAAAATTGTGTCTGGTTGGTAGGAGAATAGGGAATGAAGTAAAGATTGAGGGAAAACATTAGATCTGTAAGAAAAGATTTATGAAAGGTGTAAGTCTGGAGAACATGGTGGTAGGGGAAAATGCCTTATTCCTAAATTGACTAGTTTGTCAAAAATGATACTTCCTGGATATGGCCTTGCATTATCATCCAAAAACGTAAAATCTTGACCAAGCAAATCTCTGGTAGATGGTAAGTACTCACTGATAACTTCCTCACAGTATCGCTGTGGTATCTGTGTTCCATAATAATGTGAAGGGTTTATATGACCACCCATGTGAATCCCGGCCCATATCATGATTTCAACTCTTCCAAAAGGTGTTACTGGAGAAATGTATTAAGGTCTAATGTGTTTGCCACACTATCACTATATCAATGACGTGTTATCCTTCCAATTATTCCATCTCCAATCCCCAATTCAATTCTTTCTTTAATTCCTTGGGAAGTCACTTTCTTCTAGCTGCAGATCTGAATGCCTAGCATCAGACTTCGGGTTTATTTGTTTACTATTATTCAAATAATCCTCAAGATTTTTCTTCAATCCTATTTGGTCAATAAGGCTTTAGATAAATTGAGACTTGAGATAGCAAATTCTAAGTCAACAATCTAATGCATACTAACCACAAAGATATATATATATATATATATATATATATATATATATATATATATATATATATATATATATATATAAATGTTGAACTGCTTATGAGTGATGTATTGTCTCTTTTTGGTTAGTTTGCATTAGGCTGTTGGCTTGGGATATGCTATCTCTAGTCTGCATTAATGTGATGTCCTGATGATGCCTCAATTGATGAAATGTTGATCAGTTAGTTCTCAATTGCTATTTAAGAGACTAACTGTTTTGTTTGAAATCTTCTAATAATTATCTAATTATAATGTGGTTTGTTTTTGAGTATTTGTTTTTATTATTTATAAAGAAACTTAAATTTAAAATATTTAATAAAGTTATGTTTTTTATGCATATAATTTTAAAAGTCATTAACTATCAATGAAACAATGTTTTTCAGATGGACACCCGGATAACTCAGGAATAAATCTCTATTACACAGAAAAAAAGTAAGCATTATTATTAGTTATAAATTGAGAAACTAATGGAATATCCTATTGCTCTTAGCACATTTCTCGCCATGTAACCCATATCTGGGTGAAGAGACCACCACAGAAGCATAAAGTCACCTAGATATGGGTGACGTGTTGACGAACGTGTTAGATCTATATGTAATATGATATCACTCATGTTTTTATTATTTTTTTTAATTACAGAAACCTTATCGATAATTTTGAAGTTTTTAGTAACTGAACTGATTCACACTTGAGAAGCGTGATGAACGTGTTAAAGTTAAGACTATTATTGAAGTGATATTGTTTTTACATTAAATTAATATTCTATATTTTTTGAATTGATATTTAATACTGTAGATCTTTCGTTTAATATTTTACCCTTTTGTCATGTTTTATAGCATGATAATCCCTTTAATACTGTAAAACAAATGAAGTTGTGTGAAGTTTGATCTGCTGTAAATGATCACTTTAACAATTTTTTTGAAAATCCTGAATCTAATTTTTATGAAACCAATATTGCACCTGGAATATCAGATATCAATTTTTGTTTTCTGTGCCTTGTTTTGTGATGAAAAGATTATTATTTGCAGGTATTTCTTGAATAAGCTTCAAAATAGAATGAAATTATTGTACTTTCTCACTTTTTGAAATTATTGGAGCTACGCTGTCATTCTTCAAAATGTTATGTTTTTGAGTTGATGTTAAAATAATGCAGGTTTTTTATATGTATTGAAAATATGCCATATTTTTATTTATATAATATGTATTTAGTCAAAATCATTTCCATCAGAATTTATACACTTTTGCCAACAACAAGCTTATTTATCCCTGCAGGAAAGAAATTTGAATCCCTGAATAAAAAGGTTCTCCCAAAAAGTATTTTCAAGATCAAACTGGTTTTGAAAGTTTGCTGAAAAAGGTGCTTGAAAAAGTGCAAGTCAGTGAGAGGTCAGGCAAATAGGGTGGGTGTTGAAGGATTTTGTTGTCCCATGCAATCGTAAAACGTTGGTTGTGCAACGTTTGGCCTGGCATTATCATGAAGAAGGATCAGCCCCATCCGATTATTCAATGCTGTGCAAAGATATTGCAGCTTCCTCCGATGCATGGCATCAATTTCTTGATAGTGCTTGTTGGCAGTCATAATCTCTCCACTATTGAGAGAGCACAGTAGAATTTGTCCCAGAATAAATAAAGACTTTTATTATTTTTTTTAATTTTAATTTCAGTTTAGATTTATTTTTTCCCATTTCACATCTAGGTTGTTTACAAAGTTAGCATTTTTTCTCTTTTATACTGTACATATTTTTTATACTATTTACAAATCGCCTTGGTGAGCCTTACATGAGTATTTTAATAATAATAAAATAAAATAAATAATACAAAATATAACAAATGATCATCATAATAGTAATAATAGTATTTAAAATAAGAACAATAATAATAATAGAGTTCACATCAGAATGTCTTGCAAAAATCTGGGTTTCAGTCTACGGGATGATATTGGAGTTCCTATATTGGAAGCTATTGCACCTTAACTGGGAATGAAATTTGGTATACCATTTTTTAATGTATTCGTATATTGTTTCAACTTGTAGTTCACGATGAAGTTGATTATTTCTTACAAAACAAGGGGCTTCTACTCCAATTCTCAGAACTTTGTTTTGAAAAGTTTGTACTTTTTTCCGTTTTGTACAGGATGCTACATCCCACACTTGACAACCATGCATCAGCAATGGCCTTAATATTGTTTTATTAATAATAATACAGTGGAATTTCCCCTAACGGACACTTCCAACAACTAGACAGTTTTATTTTCCCCGGCGTGATACCGTTTACCTTACAGTGTTTTCAACTTATTTGAACCGGACCTTCTTATAAACGGATACGGACGCAGGGAAAAAAGAAGAGATAACTTCTTCTAAAAGCAGATGGATGTAGCTAATATGGTCTATTAAAGTAATCTCTTAGAATTTCATTTCACAGAATGGCAGAGTGGGTGAACCCTTTTACTTTCCCGTACCTATATATGAAATATATATTAAGGGGAAGTTTTGCGATCGTGAAAATTTTCGAATTTGAGTTTTCAACGGAAATACACGTTTTAAGGTCCCCTGAGTCCAAATATCCAAGTCTCGCAAAATCGTCTGTTTGTCTGTGTGCATGTGAACAGCCTAGTTCAAAAACAAAAAGTCTGAAATTATCTATTTAAGGTAGGCACATGTATGTGATGTTACAGCTACTTTTTCTTCAAAATCGACTAATCGGAAGTGCCAGTTTATATAATCAATTTTACACTTAATTATCTCGTAAATGGCTCCAATGATTTTGATGAAACTTGCCTGTCTTTTCCTTAAAGCCCTTTAACTTTTCATTTGTTTAGTATATTATCGAGAAAATGCAGTGGAATTAGTTATAGCAAAAAGAAAATTTTAATTGTATCATAACACAGTAAGCGTTTTATGGTAAATTATGTATGAAATCATATGAAAGTTAATTAAATCCCCTAAAAAATAAAAAAATAAATTATCTAAATCGGGCTTGTATTAGCAATGATACAGCATATCTCATAAAGGCTACAAGACCCTAGATGGAAAGCCGAGCACGTCCGGGAGGAGACCGATCCTCCTCCCATCAAGCCGCCAACCTGTTGTTAACAAAACGCTCTGTAACAATGTAATATAAATAATATAAAAGTAGAAATTAACTTAATATTTTCTACTTTAATATTATTTAATGGAAATAAAATGATTCCATGGAAACTAAACCGAAATTTTTAAAATATATTTTTAGCTTGACATACCAAAAATATTTAGTGTACAGAATTTTTGTACTAATGTTGTTTAAAAAACAAATTTATTATACTTTTGTGAGAGAAGACTTGAAGATGTGCATTCTGTTGAGTTTATTTCGAGTAGTGTTTATGTTAACTCTTTAAAATTATGGTAAAAAGATTATTATTATAGAGTGGTAAGGGAAAGTTGTGTGATGCGCATTGTCCCAGATTTTTTTTTTTGTATGTAAACAAATCATTACTGTTTCAAAGGCACTATTTTTATCCTCCTCCAGTCTATTTTCACAATTTTTATACAGTTATCATACCGCCTTATAACTAGGTACATCCTGTATGCTAGTGTTAATAATATACAGTGCATTGTGATTATTATAATAAATGTAGTGTTATTAATAGTAATAATAATAAATAAAATGGAACAATTTAAAATTACACCAAAAGAGCGTGTTTTAACTTTAAAAGAAAAAGTGAATTGATTAAAGTTAGTGAAGAAGATAAAGAAAGCATCCGGGCTCTCGCTTCTGGCTTAGTCAGAAATACACAGATGACGGCACTTCAAAAAACAAAAAAATTAATTACAACGAGCAGAGTTGGGGAATATTGATTCAAAAAAACTGTTTTGAAAACGGGTGGCCTTGAAATTGACAAGTTGGTGTATGAGTGCTTTTGTCAAACAAGGATGGCTAACATACCGATTAGGGACACTATAATAACAGAAAAGGCATTGAAAGTCACCCGAGCATTAGGGCAAGCCAAATTCAAAACTTCCGTCGGTTGGTTGGACAAATTCAAAGCTAGTCATGAATTAAGGTACAAAACTTTAAGTGGAGAAGGATTATCAATTGACGCCAACATGGTTATTCAACTGGTGGAAAAAATTAAACAGTTATGTGATGCTTATTTGGCCATAGATATTTTTAACTGCGATGAAACAACTTTATTTTTTAGAGCACTGCCAAATAAAACAATGGCACTGAAACATGAAACCTGCAAAGGAGGAAAAATTTCTAAAGAACGAATAACAATTTGTTTGTGTACATACAAGGAGGGAGATTTTGAAAAACCCTTAATTAATGGCAAAGCAGAAAATTCTAGATGTTTCAAGGGAGTCAATTTATACCTGTTGAATATTTACTGGCTCGCTAACAAAAAAGCCTGGATGACCAGATATATAATGGCCGAATGGTTCTTTTCATTTGACAATAAAATTGGGCGGCAGGGCAGAAAAGTTCTTTTATTTATGGACAATGCTCCATCTCATCCACAGTTGGCATTGAAGAACACCAAAATTATTTTCTTGCCACTATATACAACAGCAGTCTGCCAGTCCCTGGATCAAGGAATTATTAAGACTTTCAAAATAAATTATAGGAAGTGCATTCTAAGGCATCTTATAGATATAAGGTATTTAGCCAAGAGAATTACTATTTTGGACGGTATTCAATGGATCACTGAATCAATTAAAAACTTAAAAAAGAAACAGTTTTGAATTTTTTTAAAAAAGTCAGGATCGCCTTCAAACAATGGCTCGAAAATATTTTACCTGGCACCAATGGTAGCAGTGATATCGTCGCACTTTTGGAATTGTGCAATGCCCCTATCTGCATAAAATCAGATGTAAATATAGATGACAACTTGTACACTGAAGATTTATCTGTGACAATCAGCAAAATCATAGCTGCAACTTCTTTTGATCAAGATTCAGACGAGGAATCAGAAGTTGCACAAAATCTAAGTGAGTTGTTTTTTAAACAGAAACTTTTTTTTACTTTATTTATTTAATAAAATTTACAAATTCTCAATTTATTATCTAGTTCAGACACAACACGTTCCAACTGACAAAGAAGCTTTGTTCTACACAGAACAGCTCAAGTTGTACTTCCTCTCGAAAAATAACGCTTAAGGACTAAACATCATTTCAAACATTCAAATCAATTTAGAAGAAATGCTGGCTGATGAAAAACAAGTGCAAACAAAAATAACTGATTATTCAAAAGATTAATAATAAACGTTCTCTAATGCTTAAAATTTACACATAAAATATTAAATTGTAAAATAAAATTGATTATTTAAAAGTCGGAGAAATGTCATATAGGGTAACTGGACATGGAGAACGTTGAGGTTTGTATACTTTCTGTTGAGTCTCAGTTTGGGTGGGCCTATTGGGTGTCTAAGAGTAAAAACTTTAGCGTTGCATTTTTGAAAATTGAGACTGGTAAAGTATTGTTCTAAATCTTTAAGGTGAGTTTGAAGTGTATTTCTTGCTATCTTTGTGCTGAGAAACAACTGCTGTGTCGTCAGCAAATATAGCTATGGAGGTGAATGTGGACTGTATGATGTCATTGAGATGAAAGTTAAGGAGGATGGGAGAAAGAACTGAGCCTTGTGCAGTGCTGGCATGGATTGATCTTATCTAGAATTTATTTTGGGATAGTAAATTCCAGCAGAAGTTGTACTATTGACAGATGTAATTGTAAAAACTAATTTATATCATCATTTGCTGTATTGCTCCTTGACTGACCTCTCTCGCTTATGTTTCACTTATAAAAGTATATTGTTAACAAATGGAAATATGTTTATTAAATCTTTCCTATTTAATATGGACTATTTATCTGTTGTAAGAGTCAGTTTAGGCACATATCAGTTTAATGAAAAGTGAGCACTTTTTGTAAAATTTATGTGATAACAGAGTTAAGTTATTGTATTCATGCAATTTTGCACCATTATTATAAAAAAAGACTATAACACCACAAACATTGTTCAGGAAATTGATGAAGTGGGAGGGGCATACTCAGTTTTAGCATAGGCTGGACAAGTTTGGTTTAAAATATGAAGAGATAGTAACAAAGAATCCAAAACAAGTCTCATCCTGGGCAACCTTAATCATCAAACATGTGACAGGCATTGAATAAAGAGATGGCTTTAAGTGATAAATAATGATGGGCATCTTTCATTCTAAATAGTAAGCTTAATAGGTAATAGCTTAATAAACCATGTTTTTTTTTAATATAAAGGTCAGGGTGTCTACCAGTCAAGAAACATTATGGTCGGGAATTCACTGAAAATCGTACGGTAGTCAGAAAAGTTATCATTAGTTCTAAACTTTGATATCTTCCTTCAATTTTTATAAATTGTAGAATTAGGGTCTGATTAGGCCATTCACAGGCCCCCTAGGCAATGGAAATCTCGGGACCCTTCTCCTTTCAGTAGAGTCCATCATCCTGACCCTTTTCAGTTCAATATAGGTTTTATAATAATAATCAAATTTAGTAGGTAGGTTAGTTAGGTAACATTTAATTAAATTTTATACCTACACCAAATTTTAAATGTCGGTACTAATGTATGTCATTTATTAAAACAAAACTATTCATAGATGATGATAATGGTTGAAATGTAATCCACTTTATGCAGTATTTGCGCATTGATTTATTTCTCGATTACCATAACTGTTATACATCATCATTATTAGTCAGAAAATTGTATTGACGAATATTCAAATATTAAATAATTTGTTCAAACATAAATATTTCTATAACTAAGATATCTCTTCACTTTTCTAAATTGATCTGAATGTCTTTACTACCTATTTTCGTCAATTTTCTCAACATACTTTTTTGGATAATCTATCTATAAAATTGTTTCACTTTTTTTTAGATTTGAAACACTCTAAAAAATTTAACTGATGGTCGCAATGACAAAACAAAATGAAAACTGAACAGATAAAAGTGTAACACAAAAAATATTATCTTGAAGAAAGAGTAGTCAAAAAAGTCTTCGTTGAAATAAGATTAATTACTGATCAAATTACTGCATGATCAACTTTTCGGAGTCCTTCCCTATCATCAGGATCAAAACTTAATATATGGTACATCTCCAAACTGCTATAAACAGGATGTTTTTATATATATAATAATCTGTATATAAATACTTTGTCAAAAAACCTTTTTGCTTATTATAAAATCACTTGCACTATTTCAAAGTTACAAAAAAAGAAACTTTTTTCACTACCCTTTCTTCAAGATTAAATCATAAGTCTTCTATCAAATTTTATTCATCTTAAAAAATATATTATCTATTATTCAAATTATCGAGTAAGGTGGGGAATAATCCCACAGTATCCTTATTAACGCGAAACTTACAGCAAGTACTCATTGCTGCCAACCTAAATAATGAATGCCGAGTGAATTTGGAATGCATTCTAAAATTATATTGAAACATTACTTAGAAATGCAGAGGGAGGTAGCATCAGGTCAGTTGTTTATGCATGTGAGAGTAATTGAGTATGTACATATTTTGTGAAATTGTTTATCCTTTAAAAATAAACCTACAATCTTTATAAAGCAAATTAAATCTACTTCAACTTATTTTTCTCACATGCCAAGGGGCAGTTACCTATTATTCCTATATGATTAATCCGGCAATGTGTGGAATAGCTGATTTTGGCAGTTAAAAGAATAAAAGAAAAAAAACTTCTTGTAAGAGAGTTTAGCGGAATAGAAACAGTTACATATTTACTGCTTAGAATAGAATAGAACAGGAATTTTATTCTGGGACTACATCCCTTAAGAATAACACAATCGAACAAATAAAACAGAAACAATATCTGGCCATAAGATTACAAAATAAATATCAATTAATATTTTCAATAAAATAATAAGCAAACAATATAAATTCTTGTCTTGAAAAGAATAATTAATGTGAACAAAAAAAATAAAAAGAAAAGAAAAAGAGAGAAAATGAAAAATACAAAAATAATGGGCTGATTAGCAAAGTTGAAGCTAGTGCATTTAAAAACTATTATTTACTTCTGATCTAGATATTAATCTTAAATTGAAATTTCGTAATTAGAGAGGATCATTTTGGAAAGAAAGAAGTTGTTGGAAAAGGAGGGATTTGAATGAGGATAGAGAAAAAGCATGTCAGATATTAGAAGGAAAGGAATTCCAGAGGGTAGAGGAGCTGGCGAGAAAGGAACGTTCGAATGTTTTGGTTCTATGGGAATGGGGTGTAGAGGCCAGAAAGGCGAGATCTTATTTCCTGTCCGTGGACTGAGGATTTAAATTGTAGGAGGCTGTACATGCAGAAAAGGTGGTGGGTGGTGATAGTTTGGTATAGGAAAGATCCGAGGAAATATTGTCTACAGTTGGAGGGGAAGAGTCACTTTAACTCAACATAAAGGTGTGACACATGAGCCAGTCTTGAGGTACCGACGACAAATCTTTATGATCTGCTTCAATCTGTCCTTGAGCGCATTTGAGAGGCCCCCGTATACCACACAGCCATATTCAAAGTGGGGAAAGACAAGCGAGGATACGAGGAGTTTACGGGTAGGTTTTGGAAGAAGATGACCGTCAAGAAATTTGAGCGATATGGGGTTTCCAGGAAAGGGTTTGGTTGATAGTAATAACCAAGTTTTTAATTGAGGAGCTGAAAGTGATGGGGTGATCATTTAAGATTAAAGTAGGGAAGGTGTCATTGGATCTAAAGAGGGAATTGGAACCTATGATAATGGCCTGAGTTTTCATAGCGTTTAATCTTAATTCTATTCAGGCTTGATCAGGCACTGATTCTATCTAGGACTTCCTGAATACTGTGCAATTAGCGATCCCAACAAGCTCAGCCATATATAGCAGTTTGTAGTTATAACAGATTTGCATTTATTTTTTTTGCAAAACCGAGATTAGTATCAAGTTAAGGGTTTGGTCAATAATAATTATTATTATTTTATGGCGCTACAATCCAATTACAGGTCTTGGCCTCCTCCAACCGCTTCCTCCAATCGTCACGGTCTTGTGCCAACGCCTTCCAGTTCCTGACTCCAAGGATGCTGCAAGCATCTCCTGCCATACCATCTGACCACCTCAGCTTTGGTCTCCCTCTCCTCTTTGTCCCATGGATTGACTGTGTCAGCAGTATTTTGCGCATTTCTACATCCGCCATCCTGGTTAGGATTAAAGTAGGGAAGGTGACATTGGATCTAAGGAGGGAATTGGAACCTATGACAGTGGTCTGAGTTTTCATAGCATTTAATCTTAATCTATTCAGGTTTGCCCAGGCACTGATTCTATCTAGGTCTTCCTGAATACTGGTAAACGCTACTAATAGCTCAGAAGGGGGAAAGGATATAAATAGATTTGGAAGTCTTCGGTGGATAGATGGTGGGAACAGTGGTGGATTGAATTAGGAATATCATTAATATAGGAATTGAAAAGGAATGGGGAAATACTCGAGTCCTGGGCTACTCCTGAGGACAGGGTAAGGAAGGAAGATAGGGATTGATTAGGAATGGTAACTGCTTGAGTCCGATCGGAAAGGAAAGATTGAAACCAATAAATAGAGCTGTTAGAAAAGGACAGTGATTTTAATTTGGCAAAAAGGATAGAGTGGTCGAGGGAATCAAAAGCTTTAGAGAAGCCAAGGAGTATTAAGACAGTTAATTTTTTTTTGTCCATTTTTGACTAGATCGGATCGTGTGGAGAAAATGGGACGAAAACCAGATTGGAGAGGATTAAGAAGTTTGGACTTTTCAAGGAAATTTGATATTTGTGATTGGATTATTCTTTCCAGGGGTTTGGAAAGGTTAGAGAGGATGGAATTTGGGCGATAGTCTTTAGGAGAAATAGGGTTGGAGGTTTTGTTAATAGGATAGACTAAGGCTTTTTTCCAGGAGGTAGGAAATACTGAATTTTGGAGGGAGAAGTTATAAATGAAAAGAAGAAGTGGTAGGATTTCAGAGAGACGTGATTTTAACAATTTAATGGGTATTCCATCAGACTCTATGGAATTAGTGTGAGATTTCATTATGGAGGAAATAAGGTCGGTAGGGGAGATGCAGGAAAAATAAAAGTTATTGGAGTTGGATGATGATACTAAGGAAAAGCAGGCATAAGGGGTTGGAGAAATGTTGGAGGAGGCTGATAAAAAGTATGAATTTAATTCATCGGGTGAAACTGGGAAGACTAATGAGGAAGAGTGTTTACAGAGGTAAAGTTTGCGAAGCAATTGCCATTTTGATTTTGAATCGGGAGCAGAGGAAAGGGCTTCATGATAGTAGTTGGATTTCACTCTCCTTACAGTTGCCTGTATCAAATTGCGGAGTACCCTAAACGCTTGGTAGTCATCTGGTAGCCTTGTGCATCTAAAGTGTTTAAAAGGCTGCCTCACCTCTCCTTTGCATATCTTAATTTTTTTTTTTTTATTTAATTTTGCTTAGGCCTTTCAGTGAGGGAATGCAAGGGGTTATCTTCATCCTGGCCGGCATTTTTTGTTTTCATATTTCGGTTTTATTCATTAAACTTTTATTAATGATTCATTGGTTTTGGTTTATTATTTTCCATAATGAATCTTTGCAATCGACCAACAAAAACAAATTTGACCCCCTCCCTCTCAAAATTTGAGGTTTTAGTTTCAAGATATATAGAATCCAAAAATGTGATTTAAAAAATCCGTCCATCACTTTTCTCCGAGATTGCTGGGCTGATAATTGTCAGATTTAGCACCAAAGGCACAAGTCAAACAAGGAAGATTCTCGGAACTTGACATTACCATCTGCCATTTCATTACAAAATGGTGACCAATTAGAAGTTTCATACTCCGTCATCCGTGGCTTTTCTCCAAGACTGCTTGGACGATCTTTTTTAGATTTGGGACCAAAGTCACAGGTCATCCCAGGATGAAGCTCGGAACTCGAGATTAGCACTTGCCATTTCGTTTCAAAATGGTGGCCGATTAGAGGCTTCATAGCCAATATTTCAGTCATTAATAAATTTAGGAATCATTATTTCAAAGCTTATAAAAAAAAATGGAAATAATTTTTTTTTTATCTATTTGGAAAAAATAAACCTTTTTTAATGATTTGCAATGTTTTTAATTTAAATTTCACGTAATTATAATTTTATTTTAATGTTTCTACTTAGGAATTTTTGAAAAAACTCTTGAAATAGTCGGGAATTTCGATTGCCACCATTGGTAGACACCAAGAACTGTGTGTTTTTTTTTTTTTGTAACCTAGAAAGACCATAAATTTTGTAATAGTATTTCTGTTAGTATTATTTTACATAATTTATTGTTAAATGCATTTGGTGTGTAGCCTTGAAATCTTAATTTTAGTTAAATGACTTCAATTTTGATAAAATAATGTTATCCCATAGCTTGGGGCTACTTGGACTCAAACCAAAAATAGTAGGGGGAACATGATAATGTACCTCAGGACCTAGCGCTAGTGTCGCTTATGTCTATATTTTCATAGTAAGAGACCTAGGTGTAATTTAAAACCTTTTTTCGGTGAGTCCAAGTAGCCCTTTACTAGGGTCCCAAGTTACGGCACTTAAATTAAAGGGTTCATTCTACTTTTTAATTTACTTTTCAGGATGCCAAAATTAGCTGGAGTTTTATTACTGGGTACTGGTGGATATATTCGGCCAATGAGCACAGAACATATGGAAACTTCATGCAAAATCAATGAGGACAAAGTCCTGCATCCTTTCGCTTTTAGAACTCACACTCATTCACTTGGTACTTACTGATTTTATTTATTTTTTTTTTTTATATTATGCTATCATGTTAAATATTTGAAATTTAGCAATTAGAAGCTAATTGGGTTTTTTTGCCTCTTTTGAAATGCTGCATGAAATATGATATGATCTTTATTTCTAATGTTCTTTTTCTTTTTTTGTTGGTTTTCTGAACCATAAAAAATATGATTTGATTTTAGAGAATTGTATGGTTAGGTTTATATTTCTTTTAAGAACAATATTCAGTCAGACTATGTATTTTGATACTAAACAGTTAACAGCATTAAGTTAGATACCATCAACTTCGTATGAAGTTAGTCAACATCAAAAAATAGAATTTCCAACACTAGGCTTTCCCTATTAATCTAAACAACATTAAAAATTATTCTGTTTGGAGATCCAATTTTGAAAAACAGTATGATTCAACATAAGTGCGCACTAGATTTTATCAAGTTTGACTTTACGTGACTGAGAAATCATTATTTTTGAACCCAGATTTTCCTCTTTTTTTTAAAAAAATGTTCCTTAGATGTTATGTTTAAATATTACATTCAAGCCCCCCATTTCAACCATGTTCATTTTGATGAAATTGATAATTCAATGTAGTAGTACTTATGCATTTGCCTTTGCCTTAAGGGGTAATTGCTTACAAGTTATCTGGAAGACTCATTATTCGAGCAGTAAAAATTGTGAGGGAAGTGCAAAATAGTTCAAAAAGGTTAAATCTTGTCTGAGAACACTGAGTATAGAAATAACTAGAGATTTTCCTCCTAAATGTCTTGGGGAGAAAAAAATGTGCCTACTTCCCTCCCACCTCTTGTTACTTACCTCACCTAGTCCAGCCCCAGTCTCACTGCTGTTCTTTCTCCAATTAGTTGTTTACCCGCTATCTTTATATCTATTCTAGAATATAAAATATATACAAGTAACTAAAATAATATATCACAAGAGAGAAAAATGAAATTATAAACTAAAAAAACTCTAAAAAAAAAAACTGACAAAGAAAAAATGCATATATAATTAATTTATAGTACATGTGTTTGAGTCTCTTATGTTTATAATCATTATAAGGTAAATCTATTTTAGATTAGTTGGCAATATCTGAATGGCAATACATGTGTAGGTACTGATTCCACATGATTTGAAAAAATCTGTGGTTAATTTATATATGAAATTTGAGATACTAGGCACATTTAGACCATAATGTATGAGATATATTGGCGTCCATCGTAGATAACTGCCAACTAGCTTCAAGCATTAGTTTTGCAAAACTTGCAATTTTTTATAATTTGTCATGCATGTGTTCAACCATACAGGCAAGTATAACATGTAATAGGTCTGATTTTCAATTAATATAATAATTTTTGCATGACCATATTTAATATTGATATGTTTAGTCAAGGTTAATCTAAAATCTAGATAAACCCCTATGCAATTACTCATTTATCCATATCCATTAATTCTCACAAAACAAAACAGGCCTGTGCTTAGTACAAATGATTACTTAAATTTCAAAATGGCTAGGCATGATTTTTCACTTATAAAAGTATTTAAAACATTTTAATATGGCTACAGAAAGATGATTTGCTATCGTATCATTTTTGTTTTAGGAGTTTGGGGTTTTCCCTTGGTCCCTTGGTTACCTGTTACCGTCAGTTCTTATACTTCCTCCATACCTGTAATAGGCCTAGTGCATTTCATTTCTACTCCATTTTTTGTGTTAATTAAGTTGGTAGACGTAATTCTTTGTATTCATTTATAGTGTGTGGACACTTATCGAGCTTTAAGATGGGTATGGGTGCAATAACCGAAAAAAGAAAACAGAAAATGTTGAACGAATAAGAATTTCTTTCTTCACCATTTTCCTAAAGATCCAGAACAGAAAGAAAAATGGATTCAAGCTATCACAGAGAACAACTGAAAACCATCTAATCACAGTCGAATTTGCATTAAAATGCAAGATATGCATTGAGCCTGCAGGAGCCTGTCAAAGCTTAAATTAAAGTCAAATCAATATTCTTCAGGTTAATTCCTGATGGCTTTTCTCATGAGATCAGTATTTTTGAATTTAACAAATTTAAAGATCAAAATAAAGATTTTTCAGTTTTTGCTAAAAGATATTTTATCTTTGAAGACCTATATTTCAGCAATTACTTAACATACTGAATTGACTTGACTCAGGTCTCAAATAGTAATAAATTTAATTTAGCTAAGATTAATTTTGGAAGCATACCTTGGGAGATATTGACAAGAAAATGAAAATAGTGCCAAATTTTCAGTGTTTTTTTTTTTTGCCGCCACACAGCTAGCATAGGTCTTTAGAAATAGCAAATTAGGTTTTTTACTACAAGGTTAGCTCCAAACAACATAAAAAAAAATTAAAACTATTTGAATTTTTGCAAGGTTTAATATATAATTTGAATGGACTATAGTAGGCGCACGTGTCTACTACAGGAAAATCATACAAATCTCTAACCAGAAGTAGACACCCCTACTAGTTGTTAATTATTCTGTTTAAAGTGATAAATAATCTATTAATTATCATCAAACAGAACCTCCTTAATCAACTAATCACAAAAAAATTTAAATTTGGGAAATAAGATGGTTAAACATAACAAAACCTACTTACCTCCTTAAGGAGTTTCTCGAGCTGAAGGGGCTATGGGCACGAAACTCAGCACTCTGTCTTAAGCTAAGCTTATCGTTAGTAATCTTTGCATGGAATATTGGCAAGAACTCTCTTAGCAACAGCCAAGACCGCACTCCTTCTTTTAGCACCAATTATAAATGTCTGCTTCTTTTCATAACCTTATTTTTTAAAGTCTAAACTTTTAGTGTCTACTGTGGTGCCTTTAAAAAAAAAAATCTGTACCACTACAACTCACGAAGGGTCTTGGGTTCAGTACTTGATAAAGACCATAGTGTTTCTAAGCCAACGGTTGTGCAAGGAGGTGATTTGGCCGAGGTCATGCTCAACCGCCAGGTTTTTCCCCCAATTAAGGGTACCCACTTTATAGAGGCTGGGTGATCTCCAGGAGGGTCTCCCGATCCCACAGGGCTATAGTCTCCCGTATCTACAGCTGATAACAGAATAAATAATTATCTGCCACAGCCGGTCTCAAACCCGGGACTGGGAGCATGGTAACGCAGTGCCTACCACTAAGCTACTCTGCTCCTACTAGTGCCTTTACCCTGTATAAAATATTGAGAAGGCTGATATAGTTGTTCCCCTAGCCATCTCTAATTCCATGAAAGCTAGAAAAAGCCTGTTTCCACAAACTTTGTTCATCAGTTCCTTTCTCTCAACCCCTTACTCATTCTATGTTTTGTCTCACATTGCCAGGCCACTCTTCTTGTCCCTATGTGAGCTAGGGATGTTATGTAACGCTAAAATAATGTATTAGTTCCATACAGCTGTGAGTTTCAATGTCAACTAATTTACACTCGTCTTTTAATAATATATTCACCGGTTCTCCCCTCGCCTTTGAGGCCAACGGTTGTGTGACAAGGAATTGCCAGGATTCATTTTATTCCTATAGTTATGACTATATATATATATATATATATATATATATATATATATATATATGTTTATATTATTTCTTTTTAGTTGACATCCGCATGATGGTATAGAAGGATCTATACCAAATTATCTATACCTAATTATTTCTTCTTGTTATGCCAAATAATTTTATGAATGAAATTTATTTCAATACATGAATTTTATTTATTTACATTTGAAATTGTTTTTGTACTGTGTTTTCTAGTTGTTTTTATTTTTGGCAATGCGTTGAGCCCTCAGTGTAAGAAGTTAAGTAACAATTTTTCATTATCAAATAGAAACACAACCTTTATAATTATTCAGATTCATTCTTAAGTCCAAATTGTAAATTTTATCATAAGCCGACCAAATACAACATTTATTGTTTCCAAATTTGTTTTAAATTTAATCCAATAAGTTGTTGAAAGTGTCTTAAATTTTGTAGTTCACAGCCTTAGTGTCACAGTGAATTATGCTTCAATTTTTTCATACTATCGCTGGACATCCTGTATTACAAATCAACATTTTAAATAAAAAATTTACTTATCTGCATGAGATGCCCCCTTATTAATTTTCCTATATACGGCTTTTCATAGAAAGCTTCTCCTCCGTTATTGTTAATGTTATTTTTCCTCTCATACTGAAGTATTATATGTTACCACCAACAGTAGTGGTAACATAGCTGTGCATCATAGTGTTTGATTTAGATAATTTTATTTTATTTTAGGTAAAGTTGTGTCAGGATATAGAGTCCAGAACATTACTGGAAAAAATGAATGGACACTTATTGGAAAAAAAGACCCACTTTTACCAGAAATGTTTTATCCTGTTGTTGATCCAAATATTACAATTAAGAAAGGAGACTTATTGGTAAGTCACATTATTACATATTTACATGTATATTTGAAAGAGGTGGATATTTACCATGAATCAAGCAATTGAAAAAAAAATATTCTGAATAACAAATGGAATTCAATAGAATCATTTTTTTCCAATAGTTTGGGTATGGTTTGTTCATTTAAAGATCGATGTTGCATTAGGGATGAAGCTCATCAACTGCTTCTTGCATTTTTCCAAGATCTTGTGTTCTAGAGGAAGGCATATTTCTTCTTAGGTGTTTATACTAAAAACAGTAAATAGTATGTTATGAGTCATTTTACTTTTGTCAAAGGCATTTGGGTGCCTCTTTGAGTATAATATTAAGTGAGCAAATTTGCAAAACATACAAAATAATTGTTATATCATGTTCATTGAGTAGGTATATGATAATCAAGTATATTATTAATTATTATAAATAAACAATTACAATCTGATGTTAATATTAAAATTCTTATATTATAAGTAGGGCTCGAATTCGAAGGGTTTTTCTTTTTTTGTGTATCTAATGGATGACAGAATTCTCAACAGATCTTAGCCGATCTTGAATAGTAGTTTTAAAATACAAATATTGCACTAAAATAGATCTATTTTGGGGTTTCTTTTGAAATGGTCTTCAATTGATTAAATTAACAATTATCATTTATACGTTTAGGCTAAATTCAATATTAATTAAATCCATTTAATTCAAACTTTTAAAAATATGAGTAAAACTCTTGTAATATCGGAGATTTGGCTTGGAAACATCAATTTATTCCTTCTTTCTCTTTGTCTATTTCCATTGTTAAGTGTGGAGTAAGTTATTTTCAAGAAAATAAAATACCTGTGTTTTGAGTGAGGGAGACAACAATTATTTTGATTTATAGAAAGAATGATCCAACAATAGGGCCTTACCCCCATTGACCATCCCTAGAACGCCAAATTTTCTCCCTCTGTCAGTCAGTTTTTGTCTTTTGCATGCGAGTGACTATTTTTTTGTATGTAACAGTGCTAATTGCTGAGAATCAGGTTGAAAAATGCCGAAGTGAGTTTCTCACTAAAATCTTTGTTAAAGCCATAGATTGGTGAAGATATTTGTAATAACATTTATTGTTATGGTTGTGATTAAGCCTAATCAATCAGGTAAAATTTATTTAATTATTTATTTAATTTTAGATTATTTTCTATTCTTACGAGTAGATTATTCTCTTATTAGATTAGATTATTCTCTATTCTTATTAAGAAAAAAGAAGAGCCGCTAAATTAAAAGCTTTAAATAATCCAAACGATAACAATGTTGCTAACTTCCGAGCCTTGATGAATGAAACGTCCAAATTCCTCAGAAATAAAAACGAGAATATCTTAAAAACAAAATAATAGAGATAGAAACTAATAGAATTGAAAACAGCATCAGAGACATGTTCAAGGGTATAAACAGATCACGTAAACAGTTTGAACCCGCGATGAATGGAATTAAAGATGAAAATAACAATATCTTGGCCGATCCGGGGGACATTGTGAATAAATTTAAAAAACACTTTGAAAGTATTTTGAATTCGGGAAATAATAGTCAATCTCCTCCTTCTGAATATCAGAGTGCTGAACCGTTAATTGAAGAACTGAGTAAAGAGGAAGTGGAAATAGCAATCAGAAAATTAAAATATCATAAAGCAGCAGGAATCGACATTTAGACATTCCCAGTGAACTAATAAAAGCGTGCGGTGAAGCTGGAGTTTCCAAAATATATTTTTTGGTTAAAAAGATCTGGGAAAATGAAAAAATGCCTGAAGAATTGAAAGAATTTATACTAATTCTGATTCACAAAAAGGGACTGAGGGTAATAACTATCGCAGAATATCACTCCTCCCGGTATATTATAAAATATTCTCGTTGATCCTAACCAGTTGAATCACGGAATATGCTCGAAATTGTCGGAGACTATCAATGTGGTTTTAGACGGTACCGATCAACTATCGATAAAATATTTTCCTTACGGCAAATATTAGAAAAAAAAAATTAGAATTCAGCAATGTAGTTCATCAGCTTTTTGTTGATTTCAAAAAGGCTTATGATTCCATTGATCGCCAGAGACTGTAGAACATTTTGATTGAGCAGGGAATACCGAAGAAGTTAGTAAATCTGGTAAGGATGTGCATGACCGAAACATTCAATAAAGTTAGAATTGGTAATTATTTTTTGGAGAAATTTGAAGTTCGCTTGGGTTTAAAACAAGACAATTCCCTTTCACCTGTCATATTTAATTTAGCACTAGAATATGTCATTAGAAAGGTGATGCGTACCGAAAGGGGTTTAGATCTGGGTGGTAAAATAACCGTGTTTGGGCTTGCGGATGATTTACTATTATTAAGTGAGGACGTGGTGGAGACTATAAAACTGAATACAACAACGTTGATGAAAGCTGGCAAAGAGGTTGGCTTCAAAATAAATACGGATAAGACGAAATATATGGTTAGCAATAGAAACGGGCGATTTTGATTATATAGATATAGGAGAAAATAGGTTTGAACAGGTTAAGAAATTTAAGTATTTGGGGTCTATGATTACTAGAAAAAACGAAATTCAAGAGGAAATAAAGGCGCGGTTAATGGTGGGAAATGCTTGTTATTTTTCGGTATCAACATTACTTAGGTGGCGCATTTTGTCCAGAAACTTAAAGCTTAGAATATACAAAACTATTATCTTGCCTACAGTTCTGTACGGGTGTGAAACATGGCCGCTAACCTTGAAGGATGAACAACGCCTTAAGTTCTTCGAGAATAAGGTATTGCGTAAAATATTTGGTCCGAAAAAGGATGAGTCAACTGGAGGAATTTCGGAGGTTACACAATGCGGAATTACGGAGCATGCACCCTGTTAATATAATCGAAGTGGTATCATCGCGATGATTGAAATGGGCTAGCAAAGTTGTTGGGCTCAGTAACGAATGAATTCCTAAAAAGTTAATAAACGCTGAGCCAACTGGTAAACGTCCGAGGGGTAGACCGAAATGTAGGTGGGAGGATTGTGTTAAGGGTGATCTAATGGATTTGGGTTTGGATAGTATTCGATGGACCGAGGTTTGTAGGCAGCGATTGGTGGTATCGGCATCGAATCTTCAGGTTCGCTAAGCCTTTTATTATTATTATCTCTATTCTTACAGCCCTCTGACCTGAGTTGGTCATGCATTAAATAGGGTTGCCAAAACAATAAGAGACAACTTCGATGGAGTAGGTAAATAAAATAATTTCCAATATGAAAAAAAAATTTACGTGAAGCCATCCAGAGTTTAAATTAGAAACCATTTAGAAATTAGAAATTTACCATTACTCCCAGGAATAACACGTTGGGAAACATGGGTGAAGGTTAGTCTGAAGTTCCTTGTAGAATGGAGGAATTACTACAATAACCTTCTTAACTATAGAGACGAAGGTGCTGTTAAAGAAATAAGAACCAAGAAGAAGAAGAAGATATCAATAGAAGACAGCTGGAAGAACAAGAATTGAACCTCCAGCTCCCTGATGAGGATGAGATTACTGATGCTATCTCAAGAATAGTAAGGTTCCTGGTGCTGATGCTGTTCCTGCTTGCTGAACTCTAAAAATGTGGTATAAATGAGCTTGTCAAAGCACTACAAGACCTCCTCCTTGTGATAAGGGCAGATGAGATGATTCCCACTGACTAGAATAGGTCAATTATATGCCGTATACATAAAAAGGGTGATAGGTTTGTATGGTTAGGATAAATGGTGAAAGATCCGAGAAATTTCATATAGGAAAAGAACTACGGCAAGGGGATGCACTGGCCTGTATATTGTTAAATCTTGCACTTGAGAAGGTCATAAGAGACGCGGGCTTATGTGGACGAGATATAGGACAAGGAAAAATATTTACCAGGCTTGTCCAATCTTTGGCTTATGCTGATGAAGTAGATGTTGTGGGATGCTCTCTTCAGGCCGTGACTGAGGCTTTACTGGCTCTGGAGGGTCCAGCCTGCAGACTTGGACTTGAAGTTAATGAGTCCAAAACCAAGGGCATGGTAACAGGAGAGATTCCTAGGTCAGGTGAGACAGTTACTATTGGACCTCATCACTTTGAAAAAGTATCGGAGTTTACTTATCTGGGATCTGTGGTCACCCAGGATAATAACCCCGATATTGAGATAAGAAAGAGGATGACCGCATCCAACAAATGCTACTTTGGGCTGGGCGAATAGCTGAGCAGACGGATATTTTCAAGGCCGACCAAGCTCCACCTCTATAAAGCCTTGGTGCGTCCCATAATTCTTTATGGATTGGAATGTTGGACATCTAAGGGTGCCCAAAAGGAGCTCCTTTGAAAGAAAAGTACTCCGCCGTATTTTCGGAGGTGGAAAGGTAGAAGAAAAGTGGAGGCAACGCGCGAACCAGGAACTATACAGCCCTTTTGATCTGTAAGCGGATTGTAAAGCCTTGAAATAATAATAACCTTTTCATTTTTAAAATTATTTGTTTTTATTTGCTGCAATTACCAAACTAGAAGAAAGATAATCTTGTAGAATCTCAACTAAGGTAATTGAAAATATCATTATTCGATTTTTTCCTGATGACCTCTCAAAATATTTGGGAAAATTACAAGCCACTCTACAAAGATCCCAGGCCTAGGAGATAATTGAAGCAATTGTTGCCATGTTAAAGGCAGAGCCAACAGAGCACATCTCCTTGGGTGAGAGCGGTACGTTCTTACCGAATGAAATAGCCTCGCTTTCACACGCCTCTACAACGACGATGTCATATGCTCATTCATTACCTACTGTCATTTGCTGGACAAGAATAGGGGAAGTTTAAATGCAGAAAACCTGAAGAAATATTTGATTACATCTCTTCATAAATAAATATTCTTGCTATTAATGCTAGTTCTACAAATTATAATTTTTGTGAACATTAGTTTTACGATATTATTTTGTGTTTTTTTTTTTTTTTTATAATGTTTGTTCTTGTTTAACTATATTTTTTGTTTTTTATAATGCCCATACTTTATAAACATGATTGTATTTGTTCCAACTTTTAATAAATGGCTTTGGATCTAAACATTAATTTTTATGTTCTATATCTTGGAAAATAAAAATATTCAGTTCTGAGCCCTAATTATAAGATATAAGAGTTCTAACTTAATGATGATCTAACATATTCTTTCACCATCTATAGTTTTTTTAATATTTTTTTTTCAGGCTGCAAGGTGCACTATGAAAAGTGATCGTAGTTTTGTTACAAGTGTTGGGTAATTATATTTTTTCAATTAATTATAAGTTTTAAAATTAGCTATTCTTTATTGGTTCATTGAAGTTATGTGAGCTATGAAAAGCATAAATGAATTCATGCATTGAAATTGTTTAAAGCTTATTATTATTCTAAAATTTAAAAATCTTTATAGTTTAAAAGCATTATCCTATCTCGGTTTTAATGTATTCTATTGCTTTTTATGACTGCTTAATATTTCGGTTTTTATTACTTCATTTGTAATAATCACCCTTTTATTTGTATAAGTGTTGTTTCATAAGCTGATGTGAATTATTTGTTATTTTTGATCTCAGATTATATATTGTGTATGTACCTGTATATGCTCTCTTATGTAGCAGCTTCCTTCAATAAGTCATCCGTCTCATGTTCATTTTCCTTTTAAATTTCTAGTTCTCAAAATCAGTGCAAATATGTTCACATACAAATTTTTGAAAATGTATGGGCGTTTATAGTGCTCCCATCTTGTGAATAGTATAGGAAAAATAAGTCCAAATAAACTACAAAATTTGTATATTCATGAAATTTTGATCATAACTTCGCCTTTGTAGTACAAATTGAGATCTGCAGAGTTCTTCAAAATTCGGGGGGGGGGGGGGATTAACCCTCCCTGGAGGGCTCGAAATAAGGGGCAGGATATTCGCAAAATAATTTGTACAAATTAAGTTGAGTAAGGTATGGTTTTTTTTGTTCCTGAATCAAAAGAGTCCACTCCCATGATGATACAGTTTAGTTTTGAAGTTATTACTGAATTAAGATAAAAAAAACACAGAAATATCATGTTGATGTTATTAATACTTTATTTTTCAAAGGTTATAATTTGTATTGATATATGTTCACTTCAGGAAATATAAACCTTCTTACTTTTATATCTTTATTATATCATAATGATTATCCAATGTTTCGAACCGTCAGTCCATCCTCTGGAAAAATTCTACAAAACAATTGTATAATATTATCCACTATCAATTTTTATACATTATTAATACATAAATAATTATCAATGATATTTAATTTTGAAAAATAGTTAACTATCATGTCAAAAACTTCTAAAACTTTTTATTTTCAAATTTTAACATACCTAATCACTCAGTTGTCATCATATTTAACTTCTCGGACTTTCATTTATAAATTTATATAATTTTATAAACTTAATGGTTTAGTATATGTCCTTAGTTTTAAAATAATAAAAAAATTTGTCATTTTTTATATTTCTAACCTGGACCATCACAACATATATCGTGATTATTAATGCCCTAATTATCCAATAAATATGTATTATTTCTTTAACTACCTGCTAATGATGTGTCCTCTTTCATTAATATTTAATAATTCACCCATGCACCCATATTGTCTCATCCTTGCTAGGTATTAACCTTTATTTATCCTGCCATCTCCGTTTTCTAATTAACATCATTTTTTATATTTTTAGTGATATGCATTGATTCCAAAAATGTTCTTGTTTTATTATTTTCAAACTTGTCTCTAATTTCTGTAATTTCAAAATCAAAATTATGATTGTTTGTAATTACGTGTTTGGCCAGTGCCAGTGCTGATGTGTTCTCATTTTTTTTTTCATTTGTTTTATTTTATTTTCTAGGTTTTGTGAGGTTTCCCAAAGTATTTCTCTCTACAATGTTTACATTCTATCTTTTTTATAACCCTCTGATTTTTAACTTTTTCAATTTCATCTTTTGTATTAGTAATATATTTATCTAATTTATTCTTGTTATATAAACATAATTTTAAGTAATCTTGGTAAATATCACATTTTGTGGCTGAACTATATACAGGGTGTCCCATAAGTTGCAAAAAATATTTAAAGAGGTGATTGTATACAACCAGAGCTACAAAAAAGTTCATTTGGACCCATGGTCCGATACCACACAGAAAAATAGGATATTAAGTTTTGTGTTTGTAAAGTAAGTCACGTTTTATGTTGAATTGGAAGTGATCACTCAAAAACTATTCAAGGTAATTAAGTTTCAATTGCATCATTGTAAAAAAGACAAAATTACCTTTAAGAAATATAGTTTGGGTTAATTGAATTCATTGTAAGGAGATTTACGGGGAGACCAATAGCGAAAAGTTAAATTAATTTTTTTTAAATCACTTTTCACTTGTGAATGTTATTCTCAGCCCCCTGTTGGGCTACAAATATCCCACTTATAAGAAATCTTCTACTTCTATTAAGCTTTAATTTTGTATAAATTAAGTCGAGTTTTCTTCTGGGGTTCCTCTTAGAATTGGCTTCTGATTTGAGAAACAGTGTGGTGTAGAATTGTTTCCCCAATGAACAAAGCGTTTTGAGAATATGAAACTTTTTTGTTTCTCTGGATGTATACAATGACCTCTTTAAATATTTTCTGCGATTTACAGGACACCCTGTATATAGTAAAGCTGCAAAATGTGATTTCGCTTTGTTTTTTACCTAAAATCAGTAATAGCTTCTAAACTATTGACTGTATCATATGGGAGTGGCCTCATTCGATTCAGGGACAAAGAAACTATACCTTATTCGATTTAATTTGTGCAAATTATTTTGCGAATATCCCACCCCTATTTTGACTCTTCCATTCAGCGAGGGTTGTCCACCCGAAATTTGGATGGACTCTACAGATCTTGATTCCTACTGCCAAGTAGAAGTTACAATCAAAGTTTTATAAATGTACAAATTTTTGTCTATTTTTCCTGCATTAGGATGCAACAATTACTAATGTGGAAACCAAGTTGTTATTCCTTGATATTTTTTAAAATTTCTATTTTCATTTTCATTACTTTATCTGGGTTCATTTCAGTAGTTTTATTCATATTTTTTTAGAATTATTGTTATCTGGTTGCTTACTTTTTTTTTTATTTTTATTATTATTTTCTATTATTAGTCAACATTTAAAAAAAAAAAAAAAATCTTGGATAAGGGGAGAATCAACTCCAACCACTTCAGGTCAGTTTTTTATAGCTCTATTAATATTAAAAGGAAGCTCCTTATAATCTTTGCGGTGTTCAACAGCATAGCTTTCTGGGCTTCTCATTTATTATTATTATTTTATTATGTTGGTTATACATGCCTTCTAGATTTTTAGTTTGCTCTACTATTTATCTCAGGCTATTATTTTCCAACTTGTTTTATGAAGCCCTCTGGTATCTGTCCTGTCCAACCTCATGGTTTCTAGTCTTTCACATGGTCTCTTGCAAAATTTCCTTGCCTTATATCATAAAATAATGCTAATGAGTTTCCTTGAATAATTCCTCTTTTTTCTTTCTAGATTGTGAATTGTGTATTTCATATTTCAATTTAATTAGAATTCTGACTATCTTATGTAATGCCATGGTCAGATATTTATGCCTGGTCCCACTAATGTGTATTTATGATTCTTATTAATATTCCTATTTCTAGTAACCCTGTAATATACACAAACATGCACGCGTGTACACTCACAAACAATTTATTTGTGTGTATAAACATCACACACAAACAAAACACATATATATGAAATTTTACAATATATTTTTTTCAGTGCAAAGAATATAAATGAAATGTGTAACTTCTACATCCTCTATTGGACTGAGGGAGAGGCTCCACTAACAAACAAATATTGCTTTACTGAAGGCCCACCATATTATTATTGGAAACAGGATGGATTGAACAATATTCCTGAAGAAGATGCATCTTCATTGGATTAATTTTTTTTTTTTGTAACAGAATAATGATGTACATAATGCATCAGTAAACCTTATCCTACTGTTTTGAATCTGACACTGGAAATTTGAATTATTTATATAAAAAATTTATTCTTGTTAATTGATTTCATATTTTAGTGAAGCATTTTTTTTTATCTCACTGTAGTGTAAATTTATATTTTATGAAAAATAGGGAATATTTTTCAAATATAATCATGTTATATTAATAAATATTTATCTTTGCATCCTTCTGTGGTATGCTCAATATTAATCATATCATACTAGGTTTAATTATTTCCCCATTGCTGATAATTTGAATTTAATTGTTAATTTATTTTTTATTTGAAGCTCTTCTACCATCAAGCTTAGTCTATTGACAATACAGTATTAAATTTGTCGTATGTAGTCAAAAAATCTTTCTTTAGCTTTTGAAGATGTGCTCTTTATATTTTCAATAACTGGACTGATTTTTGATCCTGATCAGGTTTTCATGTTGCATAACTTTTCATGTACAGTAAAAAAAATTCTGACTCTGGGTCAAATTTTCATATTTCAGTCTTCCGTGAAACTGCCAAAATTAACCTTATTTCCTACATCTGAATCTTACACTGAAGCATAATAATGCCCTTGATTACTAATTATTGTAGTAATTATACCTTCTATTTTATAAATATTCATTCGCATTTAATATAATTTCATGAAATGATTTATTTTAAAAGATTCATAATTTAATTGATTCTACATTTACTTATTATTGAATTTAATTAAGTTTTATTTATAAAAAACAAATAACATGTGCTCTTGGATGCATAATATTGACTAATAATAGATTAGGCACTCCTAATCATATCAGTGGAAGGAAACTCCTTATTTGCCAATTCATCACAATGCTGAAGGTATCCATATTCTCCAGTTGGAACATTAATGACTAGACCTAGGAAGATGGAAGAGTGCATTTTATGGAGATTCCAAATGCACTGAGTAGATTGATGGCAGAGAAGGGATGAGTTCGTAGTGAGCGGCCAGGTCCCTTCTACTCCAACCTACCATCCTACATTTGAGTAAAATCAACAATATTGTATTAATTTAAAGAAATTTATTGCTGTTTCCTCACTCTGATATTTTATTTACTATTTCGACACTGGTATTTTTGTCACTCATATTATGATGGAATTTATTAATATTTCATCACTGATATTTTATTAACTATTTTGTCACTCTGACGTTTTATTAACTCACAGTGTCAACATTAAATTAATTTAAACATAACACTTTCTGGTAGAATATTATTGACTATGAACCCTAGTAAATAAAGATTTTTTAAACCAAGAGTGGTAATATACATTATGGTTAGGATTTATGATTCTTTGAGGGTTCCTATAATAAAAAATAAAAAAGCATTTTATTTTCGCTTTTACTTACATTTATTTAATTTTTCTTTCATTGTATATTTACAAAAATACAATAAATTTACAATGGTAGACCAAATACCATTAGAATCTTTTGCAAAAACAGAAATTAAGGAAATCCCACACTGAGCACAATTACTGCCTCTGCCTGGGCATAGCAAAAAAGAGAAGTTAAAAACAATATTCAAGGTTTGAGATGGCAAGAAAAAGTAAGGCTGCTGATAATAATAATTACCTTATTTGTCAAAAATATCTGAAATACAGTAATCATCAAAAGATTAAAAAAAAAAAGTATTACAGCAATAAAATATCCCTCTGTCGAAGGTAGATTAAAAATAGTAATAATTACTTGAAGAATTTCTGCATAAGACCAAAATTTATTTGAAAAACAAGCTTTTATAACAAATAAAATAAACTATGAATTTGAAATGAACTGAATAATAATTCTTGTATTATTTAATAAACGCATAAATAACTTTGTAATATTAATATGTAACAAAGGAAATAAAAATTATGCACAAATGAATTTAAATATATATATATATATATTTTTCTATTACTGCGTATAGAATATACGTATATATATATGTATATATGTGTATATATATATATATATATATATATATATATATATATATATATATATATATATATATAGAAAAATGAACTAATGAAAAACTGTAAAAGTTAAAATAAGATTGCAAACTGTTTACGATAAAGAATTTATAAATACGTCAAAATTTATAGAAAAGCTATTATAACAACTAAAAAAAATTTTTTTTTAATGACTAAATTTGAAAAGAACTAAATAATGATTCTTATATAGTTAAATAAACGCATAGATAACTTTATAAGGTAAATCTGATCTATTTGAAAACCAATATACACTACTAATAACCATAATGATTAAAAGTTAAGTCCAAACTCCTAAAGGCAAGCACACAAACCTTTCAAAGATGGAGTATAACAATATGGTCGCCTATGCAGCCTAATCCCCACCACTTGGCCTCGGTTTTTTTCCAATATATTGTCTCCATTATTCTTCCATCCTCCTAGGACTGGACACAGCATGATTAATACTATGTATTATATTTTTAAGAGTTTAATATCCACTTTTTGCAAAAAGAAAATGTATCATTTTACTTTTATGAAATTTAAATGTAATTTAGCTCCATAATTGTTCTGCAGGTTATTTTACTTTAGAGGTTTATCTTATTGTTTATATTATATTTAATTTATTGTTTAGAAAATAATAAGGTGATATAATAAAGATTTTTAGAACTAAATGTTTATTTTCAATTTGTGCTATGTATCCTAAAACATTTTAATCATGGCAGGTCTTTGATAGGTAGTGCTTATTTCCTGAATTTATTTTTTTCCAAATTATTATTAAACTAAAATTAGATGTTGCCCGTGGGTATTTGGTCTAGTTGCATTACTGCATTAAATTTATACATATATTGTAACGCTCTACAAATCTGTGATCCGTTGGTTGCCAGCTAGTCATTTCCATGAACTCCAAAAGCGGCCTTATGATTACTGAATATCGAAAAATGTATTAAAACATGAAGAGGAAAATGATTTATAAAATATTATGATGCTTCATCATAGCAATGTGTGTAGATAAAAAATAATCATCGTCTACTCGATTTGGTTCTACTTTACATTATCGTATTTTCGGATATATTAGTGACGCTACGAAAAGCCACTTTAACAATCCCCGAGTTCATGCCCCTTGAAGCTATTAGGCCCAAAAAGCCTATTAGGAATCGCGTGAGGAAGGGTGGGTCGGGTAAGAGGGGAGGGGAGGGTAAAATTTATACATATAGTGTAACGCTCTACAAATAATACTAGTTTTAGCGAGGATAGAGGCTGCCTTGTTATTAAATCGGAACGGACTATGTTAGCGAGTAGAGGGACATCAGAATAAACGCTAAAATTGTCCATTTTAATATTCGACTACTTCTTCCCGCATAAGAAATTAGATCTGAAAATTATTTAGGTAAGCTTGCTAGATTAGGGAGGGAGGGAGGTTCTCGCTACGAAAAGCCACTGTTTTTAACAATCTCCGAGTGCATACCTGTTGATGCTAGTTGGTCCAGAAAGCCTATTAGGAATGTCGTGAGGAAGGGTGGGTCGGGTAAGAGGGGAGAGGAGGGTAAAATTTATACATATATTGTAACGCTCTACAAATAATACTATTTTTTACGAGGATATAAGTTCTTGGTGAGGTCCTTATAACAAAAATAGTCGGTTTTAACATTGATACAGGCTCCGATAGATCCTGCCTTGTTATTAAATCGGAACGGACTATGTTAGCGAGTAGAAGGACATCAGAATAAACGCTAAAAAGATAAATGGTGAGTATTAATCATTATATGACTATTTGAAATTTTAATGGATTCCATTATAAATAAATTTATTTATCCTATACAATAATGTTATATGATTTATAATATTGCATGTTACCCAATAACTACTAGAAAAGATGCTGAGCTCCCCATCTTGGCGCCAGAACTTTCATTAGCAATCTCCAAACGATATCAGCATAGATGTTTTTGACTGGACTTGGAGAAGAGCAGGCAGAAGGAGTAGTAGTAGTTTTAAGTAGTTTTAAAAAATATGACTTTTAGAACCAAGAGGCTGCTAGGCCTAAAAAGAATGGAATTCCGATTGATTGTCAGAGTACTCACGAGCAACTGCAGACTTAAGTCACGCAGAGATTTGTAGAGTAGTGGGTGATGAAACCTCCCACTATTGGGGACAAGCATTGGAGACTGCTCTGCATTACATAACAGATTGTGACGGATATATGTCACTAAGATATAGTCAACTGAGCTCAAATAGAATCCAGGAACATAAGGCTTCCTCTATTGAATGATCACCCCTTCTGAATTTCATTAGAAAAACCAGAAGGTTCAATACGGAGGAATGATAGATCTCCATTGGTTTTCTTTGGGTATGCAAGAAGGACCAATAGGGGCCCTATTGCTGGATTATATATCTCGTTAACGGATGAATGGATTTTCGCGATTAAAACGATTTTCTAACCATTTAGAGGTAGGCTAAGAGGAATATGAGTGTGAAAATTTTCCGACTTTTCATTCGCTTTTTCTTTTATGCCTAAAATAGAATAAGTCGCCAAGATAATACAATCCCTCCTCAATAACAAAACACTAGGCATCGATCAGGTACAAGGAGAGCTATTCAAGTTTGGCGGTGATGCTGTGACTGATGAGATGTATAGTCTAATTTATGATATCTGGATAGCTGAACAAATGCTCCAGGAATGGAGTACCGGACTGCTCTGCATAATTTATAAAAAAAGTGACAGACTAACTTGTAAAAACTATAGAGGTATAGATCTCCTTAGTGCGCTTATATAGTATTATCAGTGGTGATCAATAAAAGAATGCTCATATGGTTGGAGAGTAAAGCGGTTTCAGGCCCGGTAGGTCAACTACTGATCATATCTTCGTATTGAGGATAATGTTGGAAAAAGCCTATGATAATAATATAATATTAATCTGAACCACCTATTTGTGGATTTTAAGGAGGCCTATGATCGAATGGATATAGGTGAAATGCTTAAAAATTTGCAAGTCTTAAGATTGCCGCAGAAACTCGTGCAGCCCGCAAAGATGACTCTATCAACCACAAAATGCCAAGTAAAGATTCAGGACGACTTCTCTAGGGGTTTTGACGTGTCAAATGGCCTCAGATGATATGGCTATCACAGGCAATACCCTCACATCATTATAGAATAGAATAGAAGAAGAACTTTATTCTGGGACTAGGTCCCTTAAGAATAACACAATCGAACAAACAAAACAGAAACAATATCTGCTGGCCATAAGACTACAAAATAAAGATCAATTAATGTTTACAATATTTTCAATAAAATCATAAGCTAACAATATAAATTCTTGTCATGAAAAATATAATTAATGTAAACAAAAAAAGAAAAGAAAATGATACATACAAAAATAATGGGCTGAATAGCAAAGTTAAAGCTAGTACATTAAAAACTATTATTTACTTCTGATCTAGATATTAATCTTAAATTGAAATTTCGTAATTAGAGAGCATCATTTTGGAAAAAAAGAAGGTGTCGGAAAAGGAGAGATTTGAATGAGGATAGAGAAAAAGCATGAAGGATATTAGAAGGAAAGGAATTCCAGAGGGTAGAGGAGCTGGCGAGAAAGGAACGTTCGAATGTTTTGGTTCTATGAGAAGGGGTATAGAGGTCAGAAAGGCGCGATCTTGTTTCCTTTGCGTGGACTGAGGATTTAAATTATAGGAGGCTATAGATGTAGGAAGGATGGTGGGTGGTGATAGTTTGGTATAGTAAAGATCCGAGGAAATACTGTCTACAGTTGGAGGGGAAGAGTCACTTTAACTCGCCGTAAAAGTGTGACACATGAGCCAGTCTCGAGGTACCGACGACAAATCTTTATGATCCGCTTCAATCTGTCCTTAAGCACATTTGCGAGACCCCCGAAGACCAAACAGCCATATTCAAAGTGGGGAAGACAAGCGAGGATACGAGGAGTTTACGGGTAGGTTTTGGAAGATGTCGTGAACGAAGGAATAACTTAAGGGTACTTATTGACCGTCGAGAAATTTGGGCGATATGGGGTTTCCAGGAAAGGGTTTGGTTGATAGTAATACCCAAGTTTTTAATTGAGGAGCTGAAAGTGATGGGGTGATCATTTAGGATTAAAGTAGGGAAGGTGGCATTGGATCTGAGGGAATTGGAGCCTATGACAATGGCCTGAGTTTTCATAGTGTTTAATCTTAATCTATCCAGGTTTGACCAGGCACTGATTCTATCTAGGACATTCTGAATACTGCGCAAGCAGCGATCCCAACAAGTTCAGCCATATATAGCAACTTATAGTTATAATTTTTTTTTTTTTTTTTTTTGCAAAACCGACATTAGTATCAAGTTCCTCTCATTAAAAAACATTATAGAACCAATTTTAATCGTAAAAATATATATATAAAAAAAAGCTCAAAATGAAACAAATAATTGTTAGGGCATAAATGGAAAGTTCCAAACAATAAGCCAAGAGTCTCAAAAATAACAGAAAACAAATCACCTGTCGATACTTCGCCAATTCAGGCATCATCAGGATAGAAGGAGATAAAAAACAAAAGAAAAACAAAACAATATGAAGATAATAATGCAGCACATCTTACATCCACAATACAAATGACACTAACCAGAGATAGCACCCCACACCAAGATTCCCAGACACATAGTGAGGGAAAGGGAGGTTATATGACAACAGCTGGAAATGTAAAATTACAAATAACTGATGATAAAAAATAAAATACTCATACTAAATGATCTTTTGTACATTTTAGGGTTTTTGGTATGAGTATTTTATTTTTATTTTTTATCATCAGCTGTTTGCAATTTAACCTTTCCAGCTGTTGTCATATAACCTCCCTTTTTCCTCAGTATGTGTCTGGGTGTCTTGGTGTGGGGCGCTGTCTCTGGTTAGTGTCATTTGGATTGTGGATGTAAGATATGCTGCATTATTTGCTTCATATTGTTTTTTTTTCTTTTGTTGTTTCTCTTCTTCTGATCCTAAAGATGCCTGAATTGGCGAAATATCAGCTGGTGATTTGTTTTCTGTACTTTTTGAGACCCTTGGCTTATTGTTTGGAACTTTCCATTTATGCCTTAACAATTAATTTTTATATTCGAACGTTTTAATTTTTTTTCCGTTGATGACACAAGATTTTTTTTAGATGAACTGAATTAGAGAGATCAGTTCTACGATTTAATTATGGGTAAAAGAAGACTTCTTGGAAAAATTTGAAACTTCATCCGAAAAATCTAACATGAAAACCGTTGAATAAAGAGTTTATTATTAGGAGGAAGTGGTGGTAGGTAATAACGAACCCTACGGGTATTGTGGAATCCCTTGACAGTAAGTGATAATGAGTTAATAGTATCTGCCTCAATCTGTAGCTAAGGAGTGCAAGGGCGTACGCAGGGGAGGGGGGCAGAGGGGGCCGTTCCTCCCCCTGAAAGTTGCTGAAACATATACAAATAATTAAAATACAAGAGAAAAAATAAATTTAAGTAAAAAAAAAAAAAAGTGGGATTTGAGACTATTTTTAATTCGTACTTAATTTTCAAATTACTTAATCTATGTACTTTTTATCAGTTTTTAGTTGATCGACATTAATCTGTTGCAGTAACTTCTGCGTTATTGGCAATCAAGTGAATATTTTGTCTATGATGTGATGTAATACCAGACGAAACCTAACAACGATGAAAGACATTATACTACTTTGTTAATAGGTAACTGTCGCACATTCTGGGTCCTTCTGGGGGGAGGAGGGTCTGAATGCATCTAAGAGTACGTACAGAGAATAGAAGTGGCAAGCCATAGAAAACAGGCGGCTTTAGTTATACACTTTTATCAGCTACATCAAAACCCACTTTCGTATCAATGTCTCTGTTGTTTTCGATGGTTATCCAGAGGATGCGATTAATGTCACCAAAAGCGCTCAAAGACTCCGCTTCTCATTTCTGCAATAACATAATTTTCGAGAAATCCACTATCATCGAACTACCTCACGAAAAATATTGGCCAATGCGAACAACAAGAGGCGCCTCATCACACTTCTTTGCGATTCATTTGAGGAGCGGAGCACTCAAGTGAAAGTTGCCGAAATGATGCTGATCATAACATCATAGAACATTTGACCCTGTGATTGTAGTAGGAGCAGATGTCGATATCCTCGTTCTTCTCAATGGTTTAGGTTCTTTAGCTACTAGCATCTATTTCCAGAAGAGTAGCAGAGGAAAATTGCCTTTACTCAAACTCCTCTTTCAGTCATTTACTCACACAACACTCATCAGGGATAGTGCTTTTTTTCATGCGTTTAGCGGGTCTGGTACTACTTCGGCTCCTTTTAGCCATGGTAAAACCAAGTTGACTTGCATATTAAACGAAAATCTCTGACTTGAAACAACTTAGAACTGGTTGAACTTTACCTGCAACCAGACTTAAGTAAGGAGGCCATAGTAAATGCTGGGAAGAAGTGTTTTGTAGCTTTATATGGGGGCTATTTCTTAACAGCCACTACCAGCTTCTCGTTAAATCTACAGCTAACTTCAAAATTAATCTTGCTCAATTGCCCCCAACAGAGGATACAGTACACCACCATGTATACAGAACTTGCTAGCAAGTTCAGAAGTGGTTGGGAGTTGAAATTTTGTTTACACATTGTGGGCGGAAGCTCGATGATCTGGTTCCTACCCTTATCACATCACCCTGTATCCTGTTCCTCAGATCATACTGTGGATGATTTCCTGCAAGTGTAAAAACGTTGCAGCTGCCGGAAAGCTGGGCTACAATGCTCAGTCTTCTATCGATTCTGTGCGTGCAAATATGTCAGAACGTTCAATCTCTTCATCGAGAGGATTCTGATGATGAGGGAGACACTCTTACATTGAACGAACGGCAAGACGAGCTTGCATATACTGTTCAATTTGAGAATTCCTCCAATGAACTTGTTCCTTCTTCAGAGGATCATTTCTAGAATCCTGAACCGTTAGGATTAATGAAATTACAATGAATTTTTCTTATAAACGAGTATAAACTACTTCTGTAAGTTCTATTTTCTTTTTTTAATGAACTAAAATTGTAGTTATAACTATAAATGTTCTCATGAGTTGCTTTCATTGATTAATCCCAAATTCCATTTTTCAAGGTTTTCGGTTTTATACTAATTTTGAGAAAAGAATTGATCCTTCAGTTGCCCGTCAAAGCTCAAATTAAAGCCAAATTAATATTCTTCAAGTTCATGGATGGCTTTTCTCATAGGATGAGTATTTTCGATGATATTTGGCAAATTTAGAGACCAAAATAAAAAAATTTCACATGTGGTAAAAAATATTCAATCTTTGAAGACCTATATCTCAGGAACTGCTTAACCTACTGAGTTGATTCAGGTCTGAAATTGTGGCAAATTTAATTTGGTTTAATAAAAGTGACCATTATTTCTGCCGCAAACTTTGGGAGATATTGATCAGAAACTGATAATGCCATTCTGCCGACGTACAGTGGTCCAGAATGGCCGATTTGGCAATTCTGCAGTACCTTTTTTTTTTTAATTTTTATGAATGAAGAATAAATAAATTCCCAATAGTATGTATAAGAATCATTTACAATTAATGTAAGATTTATGCATGATTTTCATTCATTTATTTATTTTTTAATTCAAGTATTAATTTTTATTTAATGTTTTTTTTTTTAAACAATGAATGAAGTTTTTTGGATGAAACTTATTTATATAATTGGTATCGTTTTTATCAGTTGTACATTGTCATCACAGTAATTTAAATTTGTAAAAAAAAAAAAATATATCATACATATAGTTAGAAAAAGAACTATATTTATTTTAATTAGATTTGCATAAAATTTGTTCGCAAATTCATTTATGTATTTACAATTTTCTTGAATTGCTGAGTCGATATTGGTGGTAATATTTATTTCATGCTTCCCGTGCTTCCTCACTAAACATTAAAATATAAAATAGTAAACATTCCATCGGCAACATCGCAGTTGATATAATAGTGCTTCCAGATCTTGTGCACCGTATTAGGTAGTTACCAAGCTCACGAATAAAAAAGCAATTTCCTTACAATATTTTCCAAATTTTGATGAGTCCACTGCAGTACCACTGTTGATCACGTCGATGATAATTCCGAAGTGACGAATCAGCTCTTCACTCAACCCGGTTATACTGGTAGATCTTAAAAAAATCGTCGTGAGGTACGACCGTCATTGTTGTCCCCATAACTTGCGGTCCTTATTTCGACAGGATTCATTCCATTTTTTACTAAAATGCAGTAGAAATGTTTGGTTCATACCTAACTTCCTCCTGGTGATCCGTTATTAACCGAGGGAAATCACTCCTCAACTTCTTCATGCAATTCACAACAGTCATGGTCACTGTCTAAAACTATATCGGCTATTTTGCGATATGTCAATTGGAAAGTTTCCATTTTGAACGAAATATACTGCAATTAGGAGTAAGTAAGCGATTGAGGAAAATAAATAAACAGATTTAAATGAAAGGATAAGCGAGTTTGTTTACATTCTGATCGGCACAACATTTTTAATAGCTATGTACTTTTAGTTAATTTTTTTGAAATATATACAACGGTCGCAGCTAAAACTTGTTGGATCGATTGGATAAGAGACTAAGCATTAATTTCATATAAGACAGAAACCTGCGGAAGATGCCGCACATTAGTTATACATTAATAAACTTTCGTAAAGCTTGATTATTTGATCGTTTATTTCAAAATTTTATGATGGTTTCAAAAACAAAAAAAAAAGAAGTATAGCATTTATATTTTCCTAGGTAATTTGTAAAAACATAAAAGAAAATAATAAAAAAATATTACTTTGTTGCATTATTGATTTTTTTTGGAATATATGATGCTTGGCTACACTCAAAAAATGAATGGGTATATAAGTGGCGAATTTTTTCGTCTTTTAAGTAATGTTGGAAGTTTCACAATCTTTTCTTATCATCAACAGGTATTACTCAACTCTTGTGTATTCAAAATACAAAGTCCACTTGTAGATTCAAATAGTTGGAAAAAATGATTTTTTTCGCCTTCTGGACCACTGTGTGACGTGCCAAAATGTCTGTGTTTCTTTCTTTATCGTAGATGTATAACTGAAAATAGTGCCAAAAGTGCCCTGAATTTGACTGTGAACATAGAAAAACAAAACAAAAAAAACACTTCATTACTTGTTAGTGTTGTGTAAGTGTGGTTTTCATATATACTTATTCGTGAAGTTGCTTTTTCAGCATTTGTAGAAATCTAGTCGATAAAAAGGAACAGCCTTTTGGATACTGAACCGTATCTCATATTAAAATTAACAACCAGGGAACCAAACCATGAAGATCGGCCGTCTTAACATAACCAATTACATCCTCATTGATCCAAATAAATCTAGTTTATAGTATTGCTCATGGGAGAGGAGCAGGAGGGTAGCCTGCCCTCCTCTCTAAAAATCAATAGAAAAATTATTAAATCGAGAGAGGAAGAAAATAAAATATGTGGGGAGACAATTATTACCTCAAAAGTCGAACTTAATTTTTCTAATTGATCAATCTAATGGTTTTCAGTTGATCGATATTAGTAGAGTTTTAGGATCTTGCGATGCCTTTTGAAAACTTCGAGTTATAATGGAAACCTTAGCTTTAACTAAAGCAGACCAATCGCATCATCAAGAAATCTACAATTTTAACGAGTAGGAATGTTGTGTGCTAAATGAAATAATTATCCTCAGGGAACCAAACAGCTATCACAGGAACTTCTACAACATTGGCGAAAATGTGCTGGGGTCACGATAATGAAAAACTTAGCATGACATTGTGAAATTAAAGGAGCTCAATTCTGCTCTAGATAGCACCAAAACACCCTAATTAGCGTAATATTTTTAAAAAATTCTTGGATAGATGGATTCAATTGGAAAGGGATATATTATAACGAGCTAAACTTTGCTCCTGAAAGATTCAAAACCTTTACAATCCGCTTCCGATAATGAAAAATATAGCGAGCTAAATTCTGCACCAGCAATCCTCAAAACACTCGAATTATCATCCAATTTTTAAAAATTTCTTGAAACTGGCACATTAATTAGAGCTTAATATTCTGCTCTATAAATCTTCAGTACTCGCCAATATTCGTCCGATTTACATCAATTTTCTTGGAAAGATCGAAATTATAACCGGCAGAGTTCTGCTCCAAAAAAACAAAATTTTCGTCAGATTTTAAACAAATTTCTTGAAATACGTGAAATTCGGCACAAATAAACCGCAACACACTCAAATTTGCGTCCGATGCTCAAAAGTTATCTTGTATAAAGTCGAAGTTACGTAAATTACCTATATTTCAGAAATATCAGCTATCTTTTTCTAGGTTTGCCAGCCCCAAAGAAATTCCTGCGTAAACCCTTGAAGCAGTGCTAATGTGCTGGGCAGGCTGTCGGTTCAGTTGTCACGGGGTGTTCGTGTTGATTTTTTTTTTTTTTTATCAATTCTTTAAAAATTTGAGAAAGTAAGTTCAATCTGTTTTGTGTTATGTTGCCAAAAAAATGGTAGGTGTCCGCACTCTACATCGATCAAAATGATGTATTGTATTGCATTCCTGAATCTATTCTTATGTCTACCAGTTTTTGTTAGAGTACATATCAAATTCAAGATGGCGATGTTTGATAAATGATAAATAGAACCCTATGGGTGCTGGTTATATGGAATAATGTAAGTCAAAATCGTTCCTAACATATTCAACTATCCAATGTGAAAAAATGCGATTTTCATATTCGTCACTTTGAAACGCACTATTGTGGCAAAGTCTTGAAAATCCTTTGCAATTGTTTTGAAAAAAAGATACAAGGAGTTAACACTTGATGATTGGGAATTCAAGATTGCGTGCCCCTCAACTAGTGCGTATCAAAGTAACAAGTATGAAAACCGCATTTTTTCACATTCGACATCGTATGGACATATATATAACTGGAGTTCGGCTTCGTCGGTCATAGAGTGAAGATCGGGTCTATGATTATTTGACATTTGTGCAATTAAGAATTTAAATTACGCAGTGATATTTTGGGAAAGTGATAACTTGATAGTGTCTCTACCATTGGAGTTAGTTCTGTAGGGAAAAATCGGCTGAGGAAATTACAAAAGCTAAAGAAATTGCAGTGATTTAAAATAGGTAAAATTCAAATAGCTATTAGTGCGCATGATCAAATCCCCACCCATAACTGAGGTGGCAGATAATTGTTATTGTTGTAACTTGCATTATAATTGCAACAATAGGGCTTTATCTCTAGTTTACCCAGCTGTGTCTTAAATAATTTTGCTATATTCAATATAAAAACATCGATAGACTGTACAAAATGGAAGACAAACTGAATAAAATAATAAAAAAATTACAAAAACTAGATGCCTTGGAAAATAAAATAGACAAAGCCAATGAAACAAACATTAGAGAAATTGAAAACATTAAAATAAAAGTTAACAAAATAGAGAATGTGCTGTGCCAAGAACGAAAACAAAATCTTTTATTTTTTAATCTTAAGGCCGAGAATTATTTCGAAAAAATTAAAGAAATTAATATGATTTTAAAATATTTAAATGTAGAGATAGGAAAATACGATATAGCACAAATAAGGACAATCAGAAATTCGCCAATAGCCATGGTAAACTATCGTAAATTTTATTGAAGTACGATATCCTAAAATCAAAAAAACAGCTTGCAAACGATGACAGTTTCCAAGATATCGTGATAAAAGAAGACTTGCCTAAAGAAATACATCAAATCAGAGCAGAACTTTTTCCTTTTCTGTTATAAAAAAAAAGAGAGAAGGGAAAAAAGTGGTAATGAAATACGATAAGTTACTCATTGATGGCCAGCTGTTTGCCTTACAGGATCTAAAATCTGAAAAGGAAGAAAAAACGACAAAAAGACAAAGAAGTGATGAAGGAAATTCCCCTCAGGATTCAAAACCCAAAAAAAGATCGGAATACGCTGCATCTAGACCAACCAGTTTAGACCGCTACTTTCTTAACAAGAAAAAACAAAGTACGGAAATATATGTTACACTGGATAAAGCCAACAGGAACGCAGAAATAAACGAAAAAAATGTCAATAAAAACGGCGAGGGAATCAAGAAAAGTATAATCAAATGTTCAGACATGGCAAAAGAAGAAACACAACGTTCAAAGGGAAAAAATAATGGGGCAATGTAGCAAATAAGAAATAACCGGAATGTTTTAATTATAGGAACCTTAAATACTAGGACGCTAAGGGAAAACGAAAGGATATTAGAATTAGAAGAAGCTTTACTGGATATGGAATGGCATGTTATTGGACTCTCAGAAATAAGAAGAAATAATGAAAGTATCGCGGAAACGGAAAACGGAAATATTCTCCTACATAGCGCAGCTATCAAGAGCAACTTTGGTACCGGATTCCTAGTTAACAAAAAACTGAAACACACCATACTTGACTTCAATCCGATTTCGCATAGAATTGCAAAACTCATTTTAAAAATTGGAAATACACGCACTATTTTTATACAAGTTCATGCACCTACCTCAATGAGCACAGAAGAAGAGTTGGATGAATTTTAGGATCTATTAAATGGGCTTTTGGAGAAAGATACCATTAACAACTATTTGGTGCTTTTTGGGGATTTTAACGCTAAAGTGGGAGTAAAAGAGACGGAAGATATGGACATAGTCGGAAAAAATGGAAAAGGCAAAAGAAATATCAGAGGAGAAATTCTAGTTGAATTTGCGCTTAAAAAACAGTTAAAAATTTTAAACACATTTGAAAATTTACCCATAGATAAGAAATGGACCTGGAAAGCACCTGGTGGAGAAACCCATGAAATTGACTACATACTAGGAAAAAGTGAAAAAAATATTAAAAATGTTCATCCGAAGGAAATATTTAAATTTGATTCGGATCACAGATTAGTTAGTAGATTGGTAGATTGGTTCCCTAAGCATACCCAGAAGAAAATTTTACATAGCAGGAAAGTTAGCCCAAAGGAAGGTAATTCCAAGACATTACTCTTTAAACATTGCAAAGAAATTGGAAGAACTTAACTTTGACAGTCAAGCCTCTGTTGAAAGTGCATATAAAAAACTGTCTAAAAGTATTAAAGAAGCTCTCAACACCAAAGTGGAAGGGACAAAATTAAACAAGAAGGAAAATAAAAGAAGTAAAAAATTGACAGCCCAAACCAGAGAGTTAATTGAGAAAAGAGAGGAACTAAATCGCATTCCAAATAAAACAGCGAACAAAAGTCTGCACATGCAAATCTTAGAAAACTAGTCCGGAAGAGAATCAAACAAGACATATGCAATTACGAAGAAGTCATTATTAACGAATGTTTATGTAAAACAGGATCAATAAAAAAAATGAAAAAACAAACCAATTATTTTAGGAAGAAATTTATGAATAAAATGAACACTCCACTCGGCACAATAACCAACAGACAGAAAATAATTGAAGAAATATCCAAATATTACGAAAATCTGTACAACCAGGACAAAACAGAAAATATAGAAATTACCTACAGAAAAAATGAAACCGACAACTCCGATTTAAGCATTCTGGAAGCAGAAGTAGAGAATGAAATAAAGAAACTGAAAAGGAAGAAGGCAGCTGGAAGTGATGGCATTTCAAACGAACTCCTCATCGAAGCAAAAGAGGTAATCACAAAACCGTTATGCAAAATATTTAATATGGTATACGAAGAAATGAGAGTCCCTGAGGAATGGAAAGAAAGTAAAATCATAATTTTACACAAAAAAGGAGCTAAGGACAACATAGAAAACTATCGACCAATTTCACTGACACAAACCACATATAAAATGTTTTGTAGTATAATTAAAAATAGGATTATTAAAACAATTTATGAAGATCATGATATAGAACAAGCCGGTTTCCGCTCCTCATTCAGTACAATAGACAATTTACATTGCCTCAACCAAATTATTGAAAAATCAACTGAATACAACCTGCCCATGTATGTATACTTCATCGATTTTATGAAAGCTTTTGATTCAATAAATCAGAAGTATATATGGGAAGCTTTAACAGAAACAGGGATAGAACCCAAATATATAGAAATAATAAAAGAAATTTACAGAAAGGGAAAAGCATTTGTTGCTCTTGATAGAGAGGGCAAAAAATTTAACATAAAAAAAGGAGTAAAACAAGGATATCCTCTATCACCGTCCTCTTCAACTGTCTCATTAACAAATTGTTTAAGGAACTCGACTGTGAAGGAAGAGGCATTAAAATAAATGGAAGATATTTAAGCAATTTAAGGTTTGCATATGACATATGCCCATTGGCTCCTAGCAAAATCGAATTACTTGAACTGGTCAATGATTTGATTGATAAATGTAAGAAATATGGCCTAAAAATAAATTACCAAAAATCAAAAATAATTACAAATACAGATGAACAGATAGTAAAAATCGGAGAACATGTTACAGAATATTCAAAACAATTCATTTATCTTGGACAGGAAATTTCTTTGGAAAAAAAACTCAGTAAAGAATTGGATAGAAGACTGAAAATAGGATGGCACAAATACTGGTCCTTAAAGAAAATCTTTAAGGGTAATTTCACCATTGGCCTAAAAGCTAAAGTGCTTCAGTCTTGTATTTACCCCACAATCCTGTATGGCGCTCAAACTTGGGCACTAAGCAAGAAGGAACAGGAGAAATTGGATATAATGCAAATGAAACATGGTCTGTTCCAAATTCCTGAAATACTCACAGCAAGACCAGAAAGTATTGAAAAACATTTTCATGCACGAGAAAAGTCATAGGAGTCATTAGATTGATTAAAACAAATTAAATCCATTAAATAAGGACTAAGAAAATTAAAAACTATTGTATGATTCTATTAACAGAATTATCCTAATGCCACCAGTGGTATTTATAGTAATAAGATTATAAATTTTAATTTAAATGTTGATATTAATAATTATTTACAAATTTAAGTGAAATTGTAGAAACGTCCTTCACAAGGGATGCCATTTTAAATGCTATGTTTCTGGCAAACTGCTTTTCTAAGGCAGGTGGGGGTTCCAGAAACCACATTTACTCAATTTACTTATCGAATTTATTATCTATTTGCATCGGTTCCAGAAGGGAGCCGATCAATCAAACTATTTTTTAACATAAAAGGCTAGAGACCGCAGACCCCCCTGCTATGGTCAATAGCTTGGGATACTATAAATACCATTGAAGAACCTTTCCAAGGGTGTCGTGTTCACCATTTCACTTAATTAACTAGATGATGGCATGCAGGGTAAATAGAATAGTAGATTTTGTTACAGATCTTACTTTATTTACGTTACATTATTAATTAAACTATTGGTTTACTAATTTCTAATCTAAATTATTCTCATTGTAAAAATCTACAGACTGTAACATATGTATTTGAGAATACTGGGAGAACTCTTGCTTATTTAATATATTATCCCGACGCCACTATATATTATACATTGATGTACACAATGAATCAAAGGACTAGCACTTATCTTATAGTTACAAGTTGCCGGGGCTCGATGATCTAGGCTTCTTTCTCCTGTGGGGACCTCTAGCTCGAACTTCGTCTCTCGATGGACTGCTCCACTGTTCCCTCTGCGAACCTCCGTTTTCTCTCTTCTAGCTCAAGAACTACCCTCTTCTACATTCACCCCAGAACTCCACTCTTCAACTCTTTCCCCAGAACTCTCCACTTCAAACTTCTCCTCAGAACTACCCACTTCAAACTTCTCACCAGAACTCCTCTTTCCTCTGTCTCTTATACTGTTTCCCCTACTTCTTCTTGAAAAGATGAATTTTGTCCCCACTCTCCTTTTGGGACATCTTATTGGCTGACGCTATAAGAATATTTTCAAAGGACTTCGCAGATGTTTGATCTCCTTTCTGTAACCTTGGGCAGCAGATTTTATTACCCCATGTCGACCTGGCCTATCTCTAGTTTTATGGTGCTCTTACTTTCGCCTATCTTAAGCAGCCTATTGGCGGTCTTGAACTGCATCCCCCCCCCCCCCCTCCACGTTCCAGGTACTTCCAGGTAGAGACTCGCTTCTCTTTGTTTCAAAATGCAAGGGCATCATTATTTAATTTATTCCTTATTCAATTACTATTATGAACCTTAATTATTTCCTTCAATCCCAGTATCCTCAATACATAACAGTATTTTTGATTGATTTTTTTTTTTTGTTTAGGCCATAATTCAGTCAATAAAATGTGTTAATGCTACGATATGATATTTATTTGGAAACATATTACATATAGCACAATTATAAAAAGTTGATTATTTTATTGGGGAGGGGTTTAACACGTTCAGTACAGAGCGATCCCCTGGGTGGGTAGCCAAACATCTTAGATAAAAATGTTTCTCGTTTCATCAAAACCTTTCAAAATTAATTCATTGACAAGGTATATTCTCTAGAGACCCTTATGGGTCAGGTATTAGACTAGGACATCATTCCTGCCAACAGTTTAAATAAAATAGTCATATTATATTTATACATATTATTTTCTTTTTGTTTAGAACTTTTTACATTAGATAAATGTTTTACGTTCTTTTTTCTTTGTTTTTAATATTAATAACAGTTACCCATCTATTTTAACCTGTTGTCTGTAATTATTTTTTATATATCATCTTAAATGCGTAAGTTTCAATTATTTATGTCTTATAAACAAAAATAAATAAAAAATCAATTGTAGCATCAATAAACCTACAATACTACTTTGTCTTCTTTCTTATAATTTCTTAGGAAGTTCCTATAATTATTTTATTAAAGGGCGAAATATAACTTCCAGCTGTAATCTACTTCTTAAAAAAAAAATTTTAAATTTATTCTTTTGTTATTTTAAATATATGACTATTAGTTTTATTATGATTGTTTAATTTTATTTTTGTTAATAATGTCTGCATAATGTGTACCTAAATGTTTAGCATCTGTTTTATAATTAACTATGGTTTTGTAGTTTTTGGTAATATGGATGGCTTCTAGTAATTTTCTATTCTTCGTTATGTATGCGTAATCCAGTATTTTAGGGTTTTCAAAATCAAATTTATGTTGCATTTTTATACTGTGTAAAGCTAGTGCGGTTGTATTGATATTCTTTACATTATTGCAATTAGATTTATGTTGTGCTACTCTGGTTTTTAATTTTGTAGAAGTCTCACCAATGTATATCCCTTGGCAATCCAGACAATCTATTTTACATATAATATTTTTTTTATCTAATGGTTTTATTTCATGTTTCATATCACTCATATATTTATATAACTTGTTATGACTATACATTCCTAAACCTATTTCTGTCAGATCGTATGTTTTGAAATTTTTTGAATTTTATCCATTAGTCCTGGTATATATGACATTTTGTAATAAGTTCTATTGTATTGTTTTGAAGATAGTTTGTCCTTTTTTTTATTTATTTCTGTTTCTTTATTTTTATTATTTTCTTTAAAATATTGTGTGATTACTTTTTTTGTGGTTTTTATTGGTATTTTCTTAGTTATATTTGCTAATTTTTCTGTTTGTTCTTTATTCAGGTCTTCATTCCCATCCTCATCCTTCTCTTGCTTATTATTATCCCTCTGATTAAATCATAATTTATTTATTAATTTTATCGGGTAAAAATTTTTTAATAATATTTTATATATTTCTGATTTTGTTTCTTTTATAAATTCTTTATCTGTTAATTTTTTAGCTCTATTTATAAAATTGGTGGCAATGTTTTTTATTTGCGGTTTTGGATGATTAGATAAATAATTTAATATTCTGTTGCTATATGTTTCCTTTTTGGTCCATTTTGTCAGAATCTTGTCCTCTCTTAAGATCATCTCCATGTCTAAGAATCTTAGTTTATTATTATTTGCTTTTTCAATTGTGAATTTGATTCTATTGTTGTATTTATTAAATATTTCCAAAATTTGATTCCCTTCATTCTTTTTTACTATTAGAATTAAATCGTCTATGTATTTTTTAATCATTATTGGTTCATAGGTGATTTTTTTTGGTTAATTATGCCATGTATTCTTGGAGGATAAAATGGATTAATGTTTTCTATGATTTTATTAATTTTTATCTTTATCTTATTATTCAGCCAATGTGTTCGTTTAGACTCCCAGCAATATGTAAAAAAATGAATGTAGACATTTTAATTATGGACAATGGGAAAGGAATAAACAGTAGAGGTATAGTTAACTTATAGATAACATTAAACAATTAATATGGCTTATGTTTATGTTAAATTTGAAAAGGTTTAAATTATAAAATGTTGATAGGTGTAATAATTGTTAATTTTAGTGGAGAAAGTTCTGATGATGAGGAAATATTTCCCCAAAACGTTAAAAGAATAAAGAAGTAGATTACAACTGGAAGTTATATTTTGGCCTTTATTAAAAAAAAAAAAAAACTACAATACTGCATTAATTTGATCAATACATTAGTTTACTACAAATTGATATAAAATATCAAATATTAAAAATGTTTGAGAACCGTTCACTCAGAATTATTTCTCCGGAAAGAATTTTGTTATCAACACATCTTTGTTATTTTGGAAAAAGAGGGTATATGAAAGAAACAATCTGCAGAAAATAATTATTATAATTTTATAGAAAAAGTTAAGTACATAAATATAAAAACGAACTTGAATGAATTTAGAAAAATAAAAATATATTTATTTGTGTAGATCATTGAAACAGCCTGAACAAATTGTTGCCTCATTAGGGCATTGCTTACAGAGGGAACACACTTTTTTCTTTTATTTTGGCCGCTTCTTTTTTTCCTGAAGCTTCCAAGTTTTTTTTGTAACAATGACGTTGTTCTTATAGTTCATACCTAACATTCTCTTTTAGACAATGAGTGGTCGCTAACATTTGCTTCTTAGCCCAGTCAAATAATTTGAAAAAAAGGCTAAACCTCGGAATGGAAGATAGTGAGCTGAAAAGTTGTATGGACTTTTATTATGGCTTTCTAAATGCTTGCTAAAAATTCACATAAAATATCGTATCGGTGTCTCAAGTTATTAAAGGTCAAAGGCCAAAAAAAGTGACAAAAATTGTATTTTTTTTTTTGTAAATATCTCGTTTTTTATGAGCCCCACGTCGTTAGATATTATGATAAAACTTGTAGAAAATTAAATTCTCTACAAGTTTGGTCCCATTGACTTTTTTGCCTGATAAAACGTTCAAAAATGGTGACATTTTATTCAAGAAAATATCATGGGAACTGTTCTTCCTACGAAGATTATCATTAAAAACTACTATATGGTGCATTTAACTAGCTCCAATTTGAGTGGAAATCTAGACCCTCAGATTTAAATCTAGAGAACGGTTGATCAGGTAAAAAAATAAATAGGACAAAACTTGTAACACAAATTTTCTACAAGTTTTAGAGTAAAATATAACAACGTGGACGCGTAAAAAAAGAGATATTTACAAAAAAACGATTTTTGTCACTTTTTTTTTGGTCTTTGACATTTAATAACTTTAGACACCGACACGAGATTTTACGTGACATTTTAACCAACATTTCGTAAGTCATAATATAGGTTCAATATATCATATTCGTGCACATTTTCAGGTCAGTATCTTCCATTCCGAGGTTGAACCCTTATTTGACTGAAATATCTGAGCCAGAGTGACCCACCCTTGGATCGCTCACGTTTTTCGCAGAAAAAAGCTTCTTTGGGTAATTTTTTAGTGCATAAGATCTATATACTTGATTTTATCCTAAAAAAATTCGATTCTGCCCCAGCGATCGATTTTATTAGACCTAGCCAGCTTTAGAGAAAGACACGAGTTAGACGCTTTGTACTGAAAGTGTTAAGCTTGCCCCCCTCCCCTCCACAGGAAAAAATCCTAAATCCGGCCCTGATCTTAACTATTGATCCCTAAGGTAATTAAGCCTCCTAGGGATTAGTGAATCCCCATTGCATTGCGTACAATACGCAAAGTTCGACAAGCAGAAGAAAGGGTCCAGAGGATGACGGAACATGTTAATATTATTATTAAAGTCAGGAGGCTCCCATTAATCTATATCGAGGAAAACTGCACAATGAAAAAATTCTAGAGTTTTGGAAGCAATAATGACTGAAATGTGAGAAAATGTTTCTATACTTTAATTAATAAATATTTTGAATTCATACAATAAATTTCCCCTTCATAATTGTGAAAAATCATATTATAAATTACTTGTTTGCATTTTTCGGAAAGAAATATTACACCTACAGGCTTAGCAATATTTTTAATAGAAAGACCATAAAAAATACAAGAAATGATGTATCATGTCTCCAAGATTCTAAAATGGTGTAAATCCTTAAATTTCAACACCATTCGAAGATATCGAAAAGCTATTTGGGGGGTCTTTTATAACTTTTTGATGAATATAAATGAGTGAATGAAAAAGTAGGTGTTATTTGCAAATCCCAAGTTTTCGTCGCGCGTCAATCGCACTTATCGCGTCAAAGTTTAAAAAGCAATAGTGATTGCTGAAACTATTTTTTGATTAGATCATTCGTTTGACCATGAGAGGCATTTAAGCCGATATATATATGGACACCCCTTGTACATGTGGGTGTTTTATACATCTGAACCAGTCAGAGAATTAAAAGAAATACACAGTTGAATACTTTATCGTATCCGATGTCTTATATTTCCGGTTTAGGTAAAATAAAATCTTAATTCGCGAATAACTCAAAATCCTGTCATAGAAATTTGTTATGCTCCGGAAGTCTTTTGGCCAAAATGACAAAAACTAACTCCCTGCAAAGTTTCAGAGTATTTTTACAGTAAATGCTGCGGGGTCTTTATAAACTTAACTTAAATACTTATGTTAAATGACAATGGCCGAACTATTTAGGCCATTATGTCATTTCTGTGAGAAATTCTATGGGAACATCAGTCCCACGATAAATAAATTTATTTTCATTTCATTTTCAAAACTGATATGATGATCCTAAAAAATATTGGGACTAGTATATTATAATCTCACAAGGGCCTTTATTTTGATTTCATAATTATTCTCTAATCATTTTAATGATGTTTAAACATGAGAAAATGGTCATTAAATTCATTATTTTTATTTTCAATTATTACTGTAAATTTTCAGCATATTGTTATATTATCATTAATGTATAGTAATACTGTCCTCCACAGTCAAGTACTCCTCCTCAGTATGATCCCCACTTCAAGTAATCAAGTACCTTTTGTGGGTTTATTTATCTCTAGAATGACGAAGTGAGCAGAAGTTGACAGCTATGATCTATATATAACTAGAGTAATTCAAGCAATCTATCAACATAATAAATTCTATAAACATCATTATAAATTTAACTTAATTTCAAATATAGATTTCGAAATAGAAACCAAAACCTTTATGGGGCTTTAATATACTAGTTTCACTATCTTTCATTAGATATATAGTTTCAGAAATTTCAAAATAAAATAATGTTAGGAAATTTAGTTCATTTAAGGTCACAGAATTAATAATTCTCATTAATATATTTCAAATGAATTTATATAAATCTTTGAGAATGCCTTGTATACTACTACTATAAGTTGTAGTTTATCAAATGAAGCAATCCACTTATGATGGTACTCTACTATAAAATTTATATTATTCTTCACTATGAAGAAACTATTATTTTTGATTTACCTGTATAATCTTATTAATTTGTATATTCATTAGTGTAGAGATGAAATAATATATTTTAATATAAATTATATTTTGCATCTTATGCTATAAATACACTAGAGATTTATTAATATTGCATATAATTAAACAGCTATAACTTCACCCTTTTTTTTTGCTAATATATTAGGTGCATGGAGTAGAAAATAGAGCATCAAAATTAAATTTTATTTTATTTTAATCTAATTGAGTAAGATTAATAATGATAAACCAGAGAAATCTATTCTTTATAACAGTATTTTTTTTTTCCCTTTATTATTATTTTTATCTTAGTTTATAAATACATGACTTTTTACAAACACACAAAAACAAATCATTCAAATAAATAATATACATGAACATTATCGTAAGAATAAATAGACACATCTTTTTGGATCCGGGTTAATAATGATCTATAACAAAATCAAATTAAATTTACAACAATAAGGATCTTTAAAAAATGTTAAGTACAACTAAATTAAAAATAAATAATAATTTCATTAAAGGCAAATATGTATAAGTTTTTTGGTTAATGAAGAATATCTACTATCTATACGGAAGATATTATGTGAATGTCTAAGCATTAGAATTCATTTAATACAATTTAAAGATATATACAACATAACTTTATAATTGGAAGGTATACAGAAACATTTTCAAAAATTAAACACCACTTCTTAGGAAGATTTAAAAGTGGAAGTAGATCATCTTGTAATTAAATAATTCTTCTAATTCACAGTTCTCTTAGGCAAGATCACATATAAAGCAATTTTTAAATTACTCTAAGCTTGATATGAGATGTGAATTGATTAATTTATCAAAGCCAAAGTTCTATAATTCAATTATTCTAAGTGCTATGTATTTAGTTTAAGCTACAAAATAGTGGTAGACAATAAAACTGTAGCAATGCTATTTACAGTTTGTCAATTAACATTGCATTTATTATAAACTACTGAACTAATGCCTCTAACAACCACAAGAAGCTATTATATACACCCGTCTGTATTGTGAAACATCACAGATAAACCAAGTCCACACAATTTATGAAATTCATAATGTATTTCAATTTTCTTCTTTCTTAAAATTTTGTCTACTGTTTAAACCATTATATATACATAAATATAAGTTAAGGTTTCGCATATTGTTTAAAGTAAAACAATTTCAATAAATAATTAAACTTACATATTAAAAGTCATAAATCGTTAAAAAATATAATGAAATAGTCTGTTTTTTTTGTCTTGAATTTCATAAATTTGATCTATATTATATGACTTAAGTATTCCAATCTAATAAGTAACAAATACAAGTGTTTTATATTTTGTAAAAATATTTAAATTTTTGGCTTTTTAAGATAGTATATAAGCTACCGATGACAGTGCTATTCAGATAAATTTATCTGGAGTAACCAAATTTTAATGAAAGGCAATACAATGAAAATAACTTGTATTATATTTCCACATTCTCACACAAGTAATAAAAAAATTTGAACTTTCCATGTATTTTTTCCCCTTTCACAATAAAAAAAATATTCATAATATGATTAACAACCAACTAACCAATACTAATATAAGGTGAATATTTACAAAGGAATTATAAGAAAATTTTCTTGGCAAACATTTAATTGTTGGTAATCATAGATAATGGATAGTTAAAGCTTCTTCCAATTCCAAATTACACAATAACATCATCCAAATATAAAGGAAATAATAAAATACAATTGCATTGTGTTTTATTACTTTCGATGTTGTGCTTAATAAACCCTAGTTTTTACTAAATAAAGTTGCACCACTGTTAATGTAACACAATATTTTAACAAACCAAGAATAAACATATAAATTTATTTCTTACTAGAATATTCATTTATGCACCAAATTGATGGTAATGATACTACAATAACTTTTAAAAAGTAACTATATACAAGAAACCATTTAATTGTGAGATCATTTTAAGAATCAATATTGTACCTAATGCTATTATAGCTAAACATTAAGCAAATAATATTGAGAATTTTAAAATAATTAAAATATTAATAGATATAAAATATTTTTTTTTAGGAACATTTGTATTTAAGAAATCAGATTAAAATGTGTTATTGTAAGCATGTCTTTGCCAAGCAAGGGTAAACAAAAATCATACCAAGGGCTTCAGTTTAGAATATTCACACCAATAATCTCTATATTTATTCTTGACAAAACTCTAGAATTGATTTTCTATCTGTTTCTAAAATATAAATATTCAGCTTTATCTTTATTTATGATGTTAAATAAGTTACAAATGTCCTTGGAATTAGGAATAATTATTTATTTTTTTAATATTAGCTGAAAAAATAAAGAATATTTTTTTAGTTAAAATATAAAGAATTGTTAAATGTCACCAGAAATGGTAATTCATTTAAATATTCTTCATATCATTCATTTTAACTTGTTTTTAATAATTAATAGCCTTTCCCTCAGAATGGCAAAAACATATTTTGGCATTTTAAATTTTAAATGTTCCCACTTGTATATATTGTCCTCAAGTGGCTTTTTTTACAAACCTTATTCCTCGATCTTTTATAATTATTATGAAACTTAATACTTATTTCCTTCTATTTATGTTTTAAAATGAACAAAACCAACTACTCTCTAACACATTTATCTACATATAGCAAACAAGGTAACATAAAATATTAAGTTATTTACATAAGGCTATAACATATGCTGAAGATTGTATATGCTCTTTGAAAAAAAAAAAAGAAACAAATTCTGTAATTAACACAACAAAAAGATTGTCAAGCTCACAGTGATCGCATTTGTAATGTCTATATTAGATAATAACATAGTCTCTACTTAATATTAACATTATGAAAATAACTCTGTCTACCACCCTTTAAATGCTCATAGATAAAGACGGGAAAAAACAAAATGAAAATAAGATTCATTCAGTGAAACTGCCTATTAAAATGGTGAATTGAAAATAATAAATTAATGAAAACAGGACCACTTATATGGTAGAAGAGTTGTTTGTAAAGGAGAAATGGCAGTAACAACTCTCCCTAATTTGAATAACTAGAAATTATTATGCACCGTGCTTTGCAGTCTTATATCATGAGATAGATATGAATGTTCAAATTTACATTAAAATTAAATTAAAACTTATATTTTATAAAGAGAATAAAAAAAAATTAATTAATATTAATCTTTCCTGTGAATTAAAAAAAATTGTGATTTAAAAGAAGAAAATTATATAATCTACTACTAGACTGTTTACAAAACATTAAATAAGTTATGCAGTATTTGTATTCGAGGGTAATTTTAACTTAAAATTCTAGAAAAATTCAAGATACACTCCGAATATTGTATTCAACATTCATAGGAAGGTATTTATGGGTGGGTATGGCTTTTGATTTTTTATTAGGATTTGCAATAGATGTGCAATATGTAATTTGAGGCACTCATATTTGTATACGTCTGCACACTAATTTTATATTTAATAAAAAATGTTATTTAATTATTATACATTTTTTAAAGATTTTGATTAAAAAATAAATATATATAAATATTACTTGAAAAGTAAGTAAATAAAACTGGATGATAGATAAAAAGAATCTGTTATGACTATGAAAATCTAAATTTGGATGTAAATTTCACTATTTAGTGAAAGTTACTATACACCATGCAAAATATCACTTGTGTATATATTAGTAATATTAATATAACATATTTATCATATCACCAATTCCATAATAAACTAGTTTTTAGAGAATGTCATAAAATCCTAAATGCTCACTTTGATCATAGAGAAATTAAAGTAGTTTGATTAAAATGGATTATTAGGGCAAGATATTAATTTTAATTTACACATTCACATTTGGTCACAATTAGTGATGAAAATATTTACATGTATATAAAGACAGTTTTATCACAATTAAACTACATATTATGTTCTTGTTTAAATGTTTACTATGATA